>JASTWF010000434.1:192207-397622 GCA_030390025.1 Squalus acanthias
ACACTCTCACACACTCTCACACTCTCAAACACACACACTCACACACACTCACACACACACACACTCACACACTCACACACTCTCACACTCTCATACACACACTCACACACACACACTCACACACACTCACACACACACGCTCACACACTCACACACACGCTCACACACACTCACACTCACACACACACACTCACTCACTCACACTCACACACACTGATACTCACACTGACACTCAGACTCACACACTCACTCACACTCACACACACTCACACTCACACACACACACTCACACTGACACACACACACTCATACTCACTCATTCACACTCACATACACACACTCTCACTCACTCACACACACACTCACACACACACTCACACTCACACTCATTCACACTCACACACTCACACTCACACACACATATACACACTCACACTCACTCACTCACATTCACACAAACACTCACACACGCTCACACTCACACTCACTCACACTCTCTCACTCACACTCACACTCACACACACACACTCACACACACTCACACACTCACACACACTCACACACACACTCACAAACGCAGACTCACACACACATTCACACACTCTCACACTCACACTCACACACACAAATTCTCACACACACACACACTCACACACACACACACTCTCACACACACTCTCACTCAACACACACTCACACACTCACACAATCACTCACACTCACACAATCACTCTCACACTCACACACACTCTCGCACACTCACCAATCACTCACACACACACACACTCACACACTCACACACACTCACACACACACACACACAATCACTCACACACACATTCACTCACACACACACACTCACACACACTCACACTCACACACACACTCACACTCACATACTCACATACTCACACATAAACTCACACTCACACACACACTCACAATCACACATGCACTCACACTCATACAATCACACACACACACTCACACACACATATACACGCACACAGATACACAGGTACAGACACACACACACAGACAGACACACATACATACATACACACACACACACAAACACATGCTCTCACATGCACCAACACGGACACACACAGATGCACTCACACACACACACACACACACTCACACACACATGGGACAGAGTTTCACAATGCAGATGGAAGCAATGCTGGGAGAGTTAAGGAACTAACTAGACAGATGAGTTTCAAAGGCTGGTACTTGTCCTTGACTTGTCTCATTTTATGAGGCAATGCTTGGAGTGTGAGCTTTAGCTCCCTAACTGCTTGACACTTTAGCTTGTACAAAATATTAATGGTTTTGTTTGCATTTTCCATTTCACCTGGCAGTTTTATAATTCTGTGATCACAGGCCTGTGCACCACACGGCTGTCTTCAGTAATAAGTACTTTTTAAGCATTTATTTTCTTCACTGTTGTTATTCATCTTGACACGAGGTAAAGGAACAGATGTAAAAGGGCTTGAGTGTAACATGACCTGCACAGCAGTGCTACAGTGTGAAGCCACGGTGAATAGGCATCATATATAATTGTGGTATTCCCATATGCTCCATCCCAATTATTTTCCTGTCCCTGGCTGCATTTACTGTTGTCGTGGGGATGGGTGTCGGATATTTGGTCTGTCATTTTTTGGATTTAATATATCTTGTCACCTCGTGTAATTGTTTGGCTCAGAGGCACGTGGTCCAATAGTGCCTTCCAATCTGTGCATTGTGCAGTGACTGAGAGCAGGCAGTAACTCCTTCCCCATCTACCCAGCTCTGACTTTTATCCTTTTACACAGTCGTAGAATCCTAGAATAGTCCAGCACAGAAGGAGGCCATTGGGCCCATCGAGTCTGCGCCGGCTCTTTCGAAGAGCGATCCAGTTAGTCCCGCTCCCCCCGCTCTTTCCCGTATCCCTGAAAATGTTTCCACTTCAAGTGTTTACCCGATTCCCTTTGGATTGCTACGATTGAATCTGTATCCACCACCCTATCAGGCCGAGCACTCCAAATCCCAACCACTACGCATTCGCCCTGCGATGGAAACTAAAGGGAAATAGCACATTATGTGGGGGAGGGAGGAGGGGAGGAGGAATTTCCCTCATAATGAAAAACTGGAGAGTGTCGCTCTTTTCTCCAGCATCCCGGCCCAAGATATCGCACGAACGGGCGGCTTTGACCGTGCGATTTCAGTGATTTCCATTAATGGCTTGATGATTTCCCGGGAAAGATTTCCCCCCATTTCTCTTTAAAATTAGAGGTGGGAGCCAGGGTAGAAATTCCTACCGGCAAACCTCACGCTTAAAGTGTTCGGGCGAGCGTTGGTTTTTACGCAGCCAACCTGTTTAAAATAATGACGATAGCAAAAATACTGCGGATGCTGGAAAATTGAAACAACAACAGAAAACGCTGGAAAAACTCAGCGGGCCAGGCAACATCCGTGGAGAGAGAAACAGAGTTAACGTTTCAGGTCGAAACCCTTCGTCAGAACTGAGAAAAGAGCAGGAAATGAAACAGATGAAAATGCAAGGGGGAGGCTGGGGGGATAACTATGGTAAGTAGAGACATTAAGAGATGCTCAAGGCAAGATATAAATAGTGGGCACAGGGGTCGATTTTGTCTTTCGGGCGACCGATCAGCAGAGCACGATCATCTGCGTTGGAGAGCTCCCCCCAGCCCACGATTTCGAGGTTACCCCCCACCCCCACTCCCCCGGCCTCAGTTAAATTTTGCAGGCGCGCAGCTCGCTGGATTGAGGCCCCGAGGCAGAGCCGGGGCCGGGGCTGCCGGCGTCAGGTTAAGTTGTGGGCAAGGGTGTGGGGGGTTCCCAGATTATTGTTCTCGGCCGCAGAGGAGCAATCCTGCTCCTCCAGGGGTCCAGAAAAATAATCCAACACTTCGCTTTGGCGGGCCTCCTCTCGGAGTCAGCGCTGCACAGGCCCCGAACAATTCCAACTTAAAATGGCAATCGGGGTCCCAGTGACATCATAAGAGCCCGACCTCCATATTAAAAGGGGTCTATCGCCTGAATCAGGCGGGCGCTTTAGACACCCGGAGGTAGGCCCCTTTCAAAATGGAGCCGTCCGCATCCCTGGTGTTAACGGGGCTGTAAGGCTACCGACCCCATTTTGAGGCCTTTACCGTCCCATTAATGCTAGGCGTAGGCAATGACAATCAACCCCATGGGACTTAGTATGAGTGCATTAAGCATCCACACATGAAGTTCACTGTTGCCAACTTGAAATCTACACCTGACAAATATGAAAGGACCAGGTTCTATTGCCGATAATAGTAGGACGTGACTGAATCATAGAATCATAGAAAGTTACAGCACGGAAGGAGGCCATTTCGGCCCATCGTGTCCGCACCGGCCAACAAAGAGCTATCCAGCCTAATCCCACTTCCCAGCTCTTGGTCCGTAGCCCTGCAGGTTAGAGCATCCCAAGTGCACATCCAAGTACTTTTTAAATGTGGTTAGGGTTCCTGCCTCTACCACCCTTTCAGGCAGTGTGTTCCAGACCCCCACAACCCTCTGGGTGAAGAAATTTCCCCTCAAATCCCCTCTAAACCTTCCACCAATTACTTTAAATCTGTGCCCCCTGGTTTTTGACCCCTCTGCTAAGGGAAATAGGTCCTTTCTATCCACTTTATCTACGCCCCTCATAATTTTATACACCTCAATAAGGTCTCCCCTCAGCCTCCTCTGTTCCAAGGAAAACAGACCCAGCCTATCCAATCTTTCCTCATAGCTAAGATTCTCTACTCCCGGCAACATCCTTGTAAATCTCCTCTGTACCCTCTCTTGTGCAATCACATCTTTCCTGTAATGTGGTGATCAGAACTGCATGCAATACTCTAGCTGAGGCCTAACTAGTGTTTTATACAGTTGAAGCATAACCCCCCTGCTCTTGTATTCTATGCCACGGCTAATAAAGGCAAGCATTCCGTATGCCTTCTTAACCACCTTATCTACTTGGCCTGCTACCTTCAGGGATCTGTGGACATGCACTTCAAGGTCCCTTTGTTCCTCTACACTACTCAGTGTCCTACCATTTAATGTGTATTCCCTTTCCTTGTTAGCCCTCCCCAAATGCAATACCTCATACTTCTCCGGATTGAATTCCATTTGCCACTGTTTTGCCCACCTGACCAATTTATTGATATCTTCCTGCAGTCTACAGCTTCCTTCTTCAGTATCAACCACACAGCCGATTTTAGTATCATCTGCAAACTTCATAATCATACCCCTTATATTCAAGTCAAGATCATTGATATATACCACAAAAAGCAAGGGACCTAGTACTGAGCCCTGCGGAACCCCAGTGGAAACAACCTTCCAGTCACAAAAACACCCATCAACCAGTACCCTCTGCTTCCTGTCTCCGAGCCAGTTTTGAATCCAACTTGACACTTTGCCCTGGATCCCATAGGCTTTTAACTTCGTGACCAGTCTGCCATGTGGAACATTATCAAAAGCCTTGCTAAAGTCCATATACACTACATCAAACGCACTACCCTCATCTACCCTCCTTGTTACCTCCTCAAAAAATTCAATCAAGTTTGTCAGATACGACCTTCCCTTAACAAACCCATGCTGACTATCCTTAATTAATCCGTGTCTTTCTAAATGAAGATTTATCCTGCCCTTCAGAATTCTTTCCAATAATTTTCCCACCACCGATTTTAGGCTGACTGGCCTGTAATTACTCGGTCTATCCTTTTCTCCCTTTTTAAACAAGGGTACCACATTAGCAGTCCTCCAGTCCTCCGGCACCACACCTGAAGCCAGAGAGGATTGGAAAATGATGGTCAGGGCCTCTGCTATTTCCTCTTTTGCTTCCCTTAACAGCCTGGGATACATTTCATCCGGGCCTGGGGATTTAGCCACTTTCAAAGCAGCTGTCAATGAAATAAAGTGGTTGCCCTCGCGCAGTTCCAGTGGTTTTATTGGTTGCTCTCGACGGACTTCCCACAGATTGGTGAGAGAGAAAGGAAGGGAGGGGGTGGGGGAAAGAGATCGCTGCTGCTGATCTGAGCCGAAAAGAAAAGAAAAATTAAGTTATGTTGGTGTTTTTTTTTTATTCGTTTATGGGATGTGGGCGTCGTTGGCAAGGTCAGCATTTATTGCCCATCCCTAGTTGCCCTTGAGAAGGTGGTGGTGAACCGCCGCCTTGAACCGCTGCAGTCCGTGTGGTGAAGGTACTCCCACAGTGCTGTTAGGGAGGGAGTTCCAGGATTTTGACCCAGCGACGATGAAGGATCGGCGATATATTTCTACGTCAGGATGGTGTGTGACTTGGAGGGGAACTTGGAGATGGTGGTGTTCCCGTGCGCCTGCTGCCCTATCGGCTTATGTTGAATTGATGTTTCTATCGGCTTCCGAAAGTTATCATTTATGTGCAGAATGCCTCTGCGCTGCTTCCGGTAGCTTTCAGTTTGCTTCCCTGGTAGACCCATCGTTTCAGCCTATTCTTGCCCCACGGAACTGATTTCTTCCTATCTCGACTCTATTTTTTCTCCCCTTGTCCAGTCTCTTCCCATCTACATTTGTGACTCTTCCGACGCCCTCCGCCACTTTAACAGTTTCTAGTTTCCTGGCCCCAACCGTCTCCTCTTCACTATGGACGTCCAATCCCTCTACACCTCCATCCCCCACCAGGACGGCCTGAGGGCGCTCCGCTACTTCCTTGAACAGAGGCCCAACCAGTCCCCATCCACCACCACCCTCCTCCGCCTGGCTGAACTTGTTCTCACATTGAACAACTTCTCCTTTGACTCCACTCACTTCCTTCAAATTAAAGGTGTTGCTATGGGAACCCGCATGGGCCCTAGCTATGCCTGCCTTTTCGTGGGATATGTGGAACATTCTTTGTTCCAGTCCTACTCAGGTCCCCTCCCTCACCTCTTTTTCCGGTACACTGATGACTGTATCGGTGCCGTTTCCTGCTCTCGCCCTGAACTAGAAAATTTCATTCGCTTTGCTTCCAATTTCCACCCTTCCCTCACCTTCACATGGTCCATCTCCAACTCTTCCCTTCCCTTCCTCAACTTCTCTGTCTCCATCTCTGGGGATAGGCTATCGACTAACATCCACTATAAGCCCACTGACTCCCACAGCTATCTGGACTACACTTCCTCCCACCCCGCTTCCTGTAAGGACTCTATTCCATTCTCCCAGTTTCTCCGTCTCCGCCGCATCTGTTCTGATGATGCCACCTTCCATACTTGTGCTTCCGATATGTCTTCCTTTTTCCTCAACCGAGGATTCCCCTCTACCGTGGTTGACACGGCCCTTGACCGTGTCCGTTCTATTTCTCGCACTTCTGCTCTCACCCCTTCCCTGCCCTCCCGGAACCACGATAGGGTTCCTCTTGTCCTCACCTTTCACCCCACCAGCCTCCACATTCAACAGATCATCCTCCGTCATTTCCGCCACCTCCAGCGTGATCCCACCACCAAACACATCTTCCCCTCCCCACCCCTTTCAGCATTCCGAAGGGACCGCTCCCTCCGTGACACCCTGGTCCACTGCTCTATCACCCCCAATACCCCTTCCCCTTCGCCTGGCACCTTCCCGTACAAGCGCAGGAGATTCAACACCTGCCCTTTTACCTCCTCCCTTCCCACTGTCCAGGGCCCCAAACACTCCTTCCAGGTGAAACAGCGATTCACTTGTACTTCTCACAATTTAGTATACTGTATTCGCTGCTCACGATGTGAGTCTCCTCTACATTGGGGAGACCAAACGCAGATTGGGTGACCGCTTTGCGGAACACCTCCATTCATTCCATAAGCGTGACCCCGAGTTTCCGGTCGCCTGTCACTTTAATTCTCTGCTCCACTCCCACTCTGACCTCACCGTCCTCGGCCTATTACACTGTTCCAATGAAGCTCAATGTAAGCTCGAGGAACAGCACCTCATCTTTTGATTAGGCACTTTACAGCCTTCTGGACTCAACATCGAGTTCAACAATTTCAGACCATAACCTCGGCCCCTATATTTCTTTCCCCTTTTCACTCTCACATGGCAGCTGTTGATGATTCTGCCGTCGCCATTTACACCTCATCTAGACTCCAATTTGTTTCTTAACTTGTCCCATTACCATTCTGTTTGCCTTGCACCATCATCCCTTTTGTCTTTTAATCTCTCCTGCCTTCCATCCTATCACAGACCTTCCCTTTTGTTCTTTCCTCCCCACCTCCCTGTCCCTGTCCCACACTTGATAAAAATCTGTTACTTTTCTAACCTTTTCCAGATCTGACGAAGGGTCATCGACCCGAAATGTTGACTCTGTTTCTCTCTCTCCACGATGCTACCAGACCTGCTGAGTGTTTCCAGCATTTTCTGTTGTTATTTCAGATTTTCAGCATCCGCAGTATTTTGCTATCCCCTCATGCCTTGTCAGGTGGTCATAAAGAAAGAAAAGAAAGACTTGTGTTTATGATTTCTATCATGATCTCAGGATGTCACAAAGCGCTTTACAACCAATGATGTACTTTCGAAGTGTAGTCACTGTTGTAATGTAGGAAATAGCAGACCCCATGGCACTATTCAAAGAAGAGCAGGGGAGTTCTCCCCGGTATCTTGGCCAACACTTATCCCTCAACCAACATCACTAAAAATAGATTATCTGGTCATTGTCTCATTGCTGTTTGTGGGACCTTGCTGTGCGCAAATTGGCTGCCACGTTTCCTGCTTGACAACAGCGACTACACTTCAAAAGGACTTGATTGGCTGTGAAACGCTTTGGGACGTCCTGAGGACAGGAATAGGGCTGTGTAAATGCTTTCTTTCTTTCTCTCTTTTCACATCATCTTACACAGAGGTCCCACCTGAAACGTTGACCTGGATTTTCTTTGCAGTCCTGTCCAACAGCTAAAGTAGGTGATGCACTGGGACACTGGGGAACGGTGACACCAATGTGGCTCATGGTTTACCATGGTCTAAGTCCTGGGTGAAAGATTTTCCGCCCCATATACCACACCGTGACGGGGCAAACTCGTGCCCTTGTGCAAGGTGAAGCTGTCTAAGAATGATCGCCACCGTGTATTCCAGAGTGCTGTTGTTTTAATTGTGTGTATGTGTACTCGTCAAGGAGATTGATTGGCAAGCTGGGGATTATAATAAATAATACTAGCATTTATATCGTGCCTCCGGTGCAAAAACATGTTACAAGCACTTTACACAATGAGTGGCCGTTGTATAGACAAACACAGCTGTCACAATGTACAATGTCCAGTAAACAGCAATGAGATGAATGACTGGAGGGCACAGATTTAAAGTGATTGGTAAAAGAACCGGAGCCGACATGAGGAAAAACTTTTTTATGCAATGAGTGGTTAGGATTTGGAATGCACTGCCTGCTGGGGTGGTGGATACAGATTCAATAGTAGCCTTCGAAAGGGAATTGGATAAATACTTGAAGGAGAAAAAAAATTGCAGGGATATGGGGAAAGAGCGGGGGGAGCGGGACTAACTGGATTGCTCTTCGAAAGAGCCGGCGCAGACTCGCTGGGCCGAATGGCCTCCTTCTGTGGTGTGATTCTACGGGGGAAACATTCGGTTGCGCCCCCTTTGGGGCGCTAACTTCGCCGGGGCGCTAAAAACGTTAGCCTCCCTGTGCCGTAAATTCAATGGTAGCGCCCCAAGCAGGAGGCGGGGCGCTTCTGGAAGCGCTCCCCCTCCCTCTTGGGGTGCTACCATTCAATATCCTGGTGCTACGTGCAGTATTACAGGCCTCCCTCCTCTGATTAAAGGGCAGGGGCCTAGCGCAGTGTGCACCGGGGCCCTGTCGGACCACCGGGGTGCCGGGAAAACAGCCTGACACTCAAGAGGAGTGCCGGGCTGACCGATCGCTGCCGGCACCCTGCATGAAGAAGCGGGAGGGGGCAGCTGCTGGCAGGCGGCCCAAAACAAAATGGCCACCCGGCACCTGCCTTTAATTTGCGCGGCCGCGGCCGCAAATACACCACCCTGACCCTGTCGGACATATCGTCCGGCGGTAGGTCAGGGGGCGCGACCGAATTTGCGGCCGGGGTGCAAACGGGAGGCGCAAGCAACCCGATTTCTCCCCCTATGATTCCATGATTCTATGATCTATTTTGATCAGGGTTAATGTTGGTCAGGATACCACAACTGTCTGCTCTTGTGTGAATAGTGTCATGTGATCATTAATATCTACCTTATTTACCAGAATGGGTTGGTTTAACGTCTCATCAAAAGGACGGCACCTCCAACAATGCAGCACTCTCTCAGTGGCAGCCTGGATCAGGGTGTCTAAACTAAAGTCTGCGGGCCTTAAAATGTGCCCTCTGGTCATCTGCCTTCCAAAGCCCTGGTGACTCAGTTATATGCGTGCTTGTATTGCTTCTTCTTTAGCTTGTCACGTGTGAATTTGGTGAACCAGAAAGTTTGTTCTTAGCACTGTGTCAGCTGTGGCTCAGTGGGTATCACTCTCGCCTCTGAGTCGGAAGGTGTGGGTTCGAGTCCCACTCCATGGGACTCGAGCACAAAATCTAGGCCAGCACTCCAGTGCAGTACCGAGGGAGTGCTGCACTATCAGATGAGACATTAAACTGAGGCCCCGTCTGCCCTCTCAGGTGGACATATTTGAAGAAGAGCAGGGGAATTCTCCCTGGTGTCCTGGCCAATATTTATCCCTCAACCAGCATCACTAAAAAAAAACAGATTATCTGGTCTTTATCACATTGCTGTTTGTGGGAGCTTGCTGTGCGCAAATTGGCTGCCGCGTTTCCTACATTACAACAGTGACTACACTTCAAAAGAAGTACTTCATTGGCTGTAAAACGCTTTGGGATTTCTTGCTTTCATTCACTGTTGCCTCTGAGCACTGGGAACTTGAGGTATATGCAAATAAATAGGTTTAAACTCCAGAAATAGAGCAAACGCCAGTTGCTAGACCAGACTATTGTGTCATGTCCCTTTTTTCAAGGAGTTTATATTGACGTTGTGTTGAAAAGTAACCAGGGTACGTTACTCAGTATCATACGTGCACTATCTTGTTTAAGAGGCCTTTTTTTTTTAGTCTTCGAAAGCGGATGCTCCACTGTGTTTATACAACATATGCCACATCTCAGGCTGGGGCAGAGAGGTTAGCCCCAACAACATTCTGATGGCGCCAACGTACAGAAACCTTAATTAGGCCGTGATGGACGAGCAAAGCGTGTATCGTCGATGAATAATTCATGAGGAGTGCAACAGCTTTGGCAGGGAGCTGTAAGGTTAATCGGAGAGTTGGCAGAACATCCCTGCTAAGTTCAGTCGCTCCATTGCCAGCCTGGGGACCTATGGTGGGCACCTGTTGGCGATGTTGTAACTGCCAATCTCTTGACTGTGCAGCTGTGCCATGTATAATAGGGCCAGGCCCAGCTCGCTCGCGCTACCCATTGCGATTACATATAGTTGTTATTTTATGGGGCGAGTCTTCCATTATGGGATTTCTGGTGCGCCGGTTACCGTGACAACAGCTAGATAACGACCATTGAGGCAATATTCATTCATTTTTCTGATGTATTATTCATGGTAACAGACTTGTCTCACTTACACCTTTTTCTCTTTATTTTGCCCAATCATTCTCCATGTTATTATTAGGCAGCCCCTCAACTTTGTGAGTCACAAAGATTTCATAGAATCATACAAGACAGAAGGAGGCCATTTGCCCCATCGTGCCTGTCCTGGCTCTTTGAAAGAGCTCTCCAATTAGTCCCACTCTCTCCCCGCTCTTCCCCCAGAGCCCTGCAAGTTTTTCCTTTTCAAATATTTATCCAATTCCCTTTTGAAAGTTACTATTGAATCTGCTTCCACTGCCCTTTCAGGCAGTGCATTCCAGGTCACAACAACTCGCTGTGTAAAAGAAAATTCTCCTCATCTCATCTCTGGTTCTTTTGCCAATTGCCTTAAATCTGTGTCCTCTGGTTTACGACCCTCCTGACAGTGGAAACAGTTTCTCCCCATCTAATCTATCAAAACGCACTGTGTAAAAAAAAAAAAAATCTCTTCATCTCCCCTCATTTCACTAAAGCGACATAGGCTATTTTAGATCTAGTATTCTGCAACAAGAAAGGATTAATTAATAATCTTGCAGTAAAGGGGCCTTTAGGGAAGAGTGACCATAATATGATAGAATTTCACATTGAGTTTGAAAGTGATTTAGTTAAATCCGAAACTAGGGTCTTAAATCTAAACAAAGCAAACTACGTAGGTATGAGGAGCGAGTTGGCTAAGGTGGATTGGGAAACTACATTAAAAGGTATGACGGTAGACAAGCAATGGCTAGCATTTAAAGAATTAACACATAATTTACAACAAATATACATTCCTTTAAGGCACAAAAAACCCCACAGGAAAAGAAGTCCAACCGTAGCTAACAAGAGAAGTTAAAGATAGTATTAGATCAAAGGAAGAGGCTTATAATGTTGCCAAAAGGAGTAGTAAGCCTGAGGATTGGGAGGATTTTAGAATTCAGCAAAAGAGGACCAAGAAATTGATAAAGAAAGGGAAAATAGAATATGAGAGTAAACTAGCAAGCGACATAAAAACAGATTGTAAAAGCTTCTATTGATATGTAAAAAGGAAAAGATTAGTGAAAGTAAATGTGGGTCCCTTACAGGCTCAGACAGGAGAAATTATAATGGGGAATAAGGAAATGGCAGAGAAATTAAACAAATACTTTGTGCTTGTCTTCACGGAAGAAGACGCAAAAAACTTCCCGGAAATAATGGAGAACCAAGGGTCTAGCGAGAATGAAGAACTGAAAGAAGTTAGTATTAGTAAAAGAATAGTTCTTGAGAAATTAATGGGACTGAAAGCCGATAAATCCTCTGGACCTGATGGCCTACATCCTAGGGTTTTGAAAGAGGTGGCTATAGAGATAGTGGATGCATTGATTGTCATCTTCCAAAATTCCATAGATTCTAGAACGGTTCCCACGGATTGGAAGGTAGCAAATGTAACCCCAATATTTAAGAAAGGAGGGAGAGAGAAAATGGGAAACTACAGACCAGTTAGTCTGACATCAGAAGTAGGGAAAATGCTAGAATCTATTATTAAGGGCGTGGTCACAGGGCACTTAGAAAATAATAATAGAATTGGGCAGAGTCAACACGGATTTATGAAAGGGAAATTGTGTTTGACAAATCTGTTAGAGTTTTTTGAGGTTGTAACTAGCAGAATAGATAAGGGGGAACCAGTGGATCTGGTGTATTTGGATTTTCAGGGGTATTTGATAAGGTGCCACACAAGAGGTTATTAAACAAAATTAGGGCTCATGGGATTGGGGGTAATACACTAGTATGGATTGAGGATTGGTTAATGGACAGAAAACAGAGAGTAGGAATAAATGGGTCATTTTTGGGTTGGCAGGCTGTAACTAGTGGTATACTGCAAGGATCAGTGCTTGGGCCTCAGCTATTCACAATCTATATCAATGATTTCGATGAGGGGACCAAATGTAATATATCCAAGTTTGCTGATGATACAAAGCTGGGTGGGAACGTAAGTTGTGAGGAGGATGCAAAGAGGTCAAGGGGATATAGACAAGGTAAGTGAGTGGGCAAGAACATGGCAAATGGAATATAATGTAGAGAAATGCGAAGTTATCCACTTTGGTAGGAAAAATAGAAAAGCAGAGTATTTTTTAAATGGTGAGAGATTGGGAAATGTTGGTGTTCAGAGGGACCTGGGTGTCCTTGTACACGAATCACTGAAAGTTAACATGCAGGTACAGCAAGCAATTAGGAAAGCAAATGGTATGTTAGCCTTTATTACAAGAGGATTTGAGTATAAGAGTAAAGACGTTTTACTAAAATTATATAGGGCCCTGGTGAGACCACACCTGGAGTATTGTGTACAGTTTTGGTCTCCTTACCTAAGGAAGGATATACTTGCCATAGAGGGTGTGCAACAAAGGTTCACCAGACTGGTTCCTGGGATGGGGGGATTGTCCTATGAGGAGAGATTGAGTAGACTAGGCCTATATTCTCCAGAGTTTAGAAGAACGAGGGGAGATCTCATTGAAACACACAAAATTCTTACACGGCTTGACAGGGTAGATGCAGGGAAGATGTTTCCACTGGCTGGGGAGTCTAGAACCCGGGGTCACAGTCTCAGAATAAGGGGTCGGCCATTTAGGACTGAGATGAGGAGAAATTTCTTCACTCAGAGGGTGGTGAATCTTTGGAATTCTCTACCCCAGAGGGCTGTGGAGGCTCAGTCGTTGAGGATATTCAAGACAGAGAGCGATAGATTTTTGAATATTAAGGGAATCAAGGGATATGGGGATAGTGCAGGAAAGTGGAGTTGAGGTAGAAGATCGGCCATGATCTTATTGGATGGCGGAGCAGGATCGAAGGGCCGAATGGCCGACTCCTTCTCCCATTTCTTATGTTCTAATGACACAGCCAAGTCATGTCTTGCCCTCGCAGGAGATCCACACACAGGAGCTGCTGGATAGAGGGTCTTTAATCTGTTCACCAGAATAAATCAGGGAGCAAGTTATCTGCCTGCCCGCCTGTTTTGAGATCTTCCAAGACCTAAAGCTTCCGTCTGAGATTATTCGGTGAGTAACTGACCTATATAGACCAGAAAAGTGCTAGCTTCAATCCTAGTTCTGGGCTCGGTAAGCTGTGGGTAGAGGTAGCAGTGCTACAGTTAGCCTCAGTGCAAGAGGACATCATGTGAGCAACATAGGAACAGGAGTGGACCATTGAGCCCTTCGATACCTGCCCTGGCATTCAACGAGATCGTGGATGATCTGTCCCTCAACTCCATTTACCCGCCTTTGCTTCATATCCATTGCCTAACAAAAATCTATCTATCTCAGTCTTTTGAGTGCCAATTGACCTCAACCATCCAAAGCCTTTTGGGGGAAGAGAATTCAATTTTTCTGAGACCTTTTGTGTGAAAAAGAGACGGCAGGTTTGGGTTTGGTTGTCATGTTCCTGTGGTAGGATAGACTGCTGATATGCCGATCTGGATTTTTGTTAACCAAAGGTATTAAGGGATATATGGAGTTAAGTCACAGATCAGCCCTGATATCATTGAATGGCGGAACAGGTTTGAGGGGCTCAATGGCCTAGTCTAATGTTCCTATGCTGCTATGATTCCCCTCTGTGATCTTCCCTAAAACTAATGGCGGAGAATGAGTGAGAATTTGGGCGCTGAGACCCATCGTCGGTTCGCTGCCTGGTCTGCATTTTCCTCCCTTAAACCTTGTCAGGACTACAGCAGGCTAGGCCTTTCCCTGCCCGCTGAATGTAAATGGTGGTGGGGGTTAGTGAGACCCGGGTCACCGGTAGATTGAATTTCCTGCCTGCCCCGTGTTACCTCCACCTCTCGGGGCTGCGATGGAGAAGTTGGAGGTGGACCCCCGGAACACCGCCTCTGGGAAAATATTCCAGGCCTCGCCGTCAAGGCCCAAGCATCAGTAAAGGGTTCACTGGCACTTGCTTGAGATACCAGAAAGGCAGGCCCTGCGTAAACATCCCAGAGAAGAGAGTCCACATCTTCCAGAGGGGCGGGGGGGGGGGGGGGGGGAGGAAGAAATTTGCCTGAATCAATTTTAATTTTAAAGAACAGATTGGAACAACCCAGCGCATTATTAATGGAGTCACACCATCATTCTGAGGCGTGTTAGAAAAGGATCCACCATGTTAATATGCAACAGTCAGTGCAAAGAAAGGATTGGCGGCACAGTGACTGGAACTGATGCTGTAACTGTATCCAAGGCCGGAATTTTGCCGGCGCTCAGGGGGCAGGTTTGGAGACGGGACATCCTGCAAAATCGCCAAGATTGACAGCGGGTCGGAAACCCACGGTCAACCCGCCTCCAACCAATTTTCCCAGGTGTCGGGTCCCCAATTTGCGCATGGAGCCGACATCTAGCGGCGGGAAGAGGATTATAAGCACTTAACTACTTGTTAACAGGCAGTTAAGAGGCTTTTGGCAATTTTGACATGTCTACTGCGGGCTTCCCGACGTCCGGACACCACGCCAGGGTAAGTGTGGTGTGCTGTGGGTCTGCTGTAAGATTTCTGCATTGATGACAGCTGCAGAAGTGGTGTGAAGGATCCAATAGTACACTGGTGAGTTTCAGAGGTAAGAAAATGTTGGGAAAATAATTTTTAATGCATTTACACTTTTCTGTAGGTGACAAGTTTTGGATTGTGTGTGTAGTCCCACCTCATTGGAAGAACCTCTCTCACCAGTGACAGATCGCTTCTGTAACCTCACCTGCAGCTGCCATCTATTCTAGCCAAAGGAGGGAGTCACTGGAGAGCCTAGGTGCAAGGGCTCACCTTTGTACAGTGATTGTCAGTGTTTGTAGCACCTCAATGCTGTCAAACACTGAAAAATCACCTGTCAAAATAAATTGCCCGTGGCCCCTTTAAGAAAACCGTCAGATGACGCGTCATCAACTGACGTCATCTGACGCCGGCTTCCTCTTAATTGGCCGGCAAGCCCGCAGGGCGGGCTTAACAAGGCCAATTGACGCAAAATCGCGTCTGTGCGTCGGACGTCGTTGGGGGTGGGACTGGAAGCCGGAAGGCAGCTGTCCTGCCCCCAAGCCGTATCGAGAGTAAAAATCGAACCCTCAGAGTCCAACACACTTTAAAAAAAATAAAATAAAGTATTATAAAAAAAAAATTTAAGTTTGTGAAGGGGCAGTTCGGGGGTCCGATTTCTTCACCCCTCTCCTCCTGGGAGCTGTGCATCTCTTGACCTGTCTCAACAAGTAACCTGACAATAAAAACAGTAGATGCTAGAAATACTCGGCAGGTCAGGCAGCATCTGAGGAGAGAGAAACAGAGTTAACGGCCGCGATTTTCTGCATGGAGGCGGGTTGGCGTTGGGAACGTTAGTCGGTGGATTCCGGTCCCGCTGCCAGCCCCAGCCGGCCTGCTTTCTGTTAATTGGGCTGGTTAAGCCCGCTGTGCGGGTTACCCGCCCTGATCACAAGGTGCGGGTCTGCTGAGCGGCTCTGCTGACACATTTGCAGCAGGTGTATTGAAGAGGGCCATTTCACAATTGGCTCGCACATCGTTTCTGATGCTTCTGAGTGCTGCTGCTCTCCACGATGTCTGCAGCGAGACAGGAGGCTGCTCCCCGCTTTAACAAGGACTCTCTCCATGCTCTTGTGGAGGGAGTCAGAGGATGGCGGGAGGTCCTATACCCAGGTGATGGAAGAAGGAAACCTCCTCAGCAGACAAAGGCAGCCTGGCTGCAAATAGCTGAGGAGGTCAATGCCAGGTCCATGGTCAGACACACCTGGGTTCAATGCAGGAAAAGGTTCCATGATCTCCTGCGCTCTGGAAAAGTGAGTATAAAAGCACACTTACCTTAATTCTGCCGTGCCTGTCATCACTTCCCCATCACTCTGCATTGCCAACCCTACTCCTGCACATCCTAACTCAACCCAACAATCCTTGCACCATCACCCATCCCTCTCTCCCTATGTACAGAATCACTTCCCCATCTAACTATGCACCCCTCACACCCACCCTCAATGTTATGCAATGACAACAACTCAAAAGGAGGGAACTTGGTAATGGGAACCCACTCCATCACAGTCTCCCTCTGAACATCTATCGTATCCATTCTTTGCACTCATTCCATCAATCTCACTGAAACTCCACTTCTTTCCCTCATTGCAGGAAAATAGAGCCCACAATAAGAGGGAAAGCGATCGGTGGAACAGCTCGAAGTGGGGGACGGAGAGAGGGGCTCAGTAGAACAACCTGGTGACAGAATGCTTCTCCATCCATCTTATTTGGCTTTCATGAGTGACACATATAGGATCTGATGTCAATGGAAATTGAATGCTCATCATGTGCACGATGGGATGTGTCTGCAATCTACATATCACATGTCTAACTCATATCTTTACTCTCCCACAGGACCATCAGAGCTCCCCCTCCCTACTGTCCAGGAGGAAGAGCAGGAGGACTCCTCAGAGGATGCAGCATCCTCTGAGGGAGCAGTGCCAGCAGAAATGAGAGCACCCTGCACCAGCGCAGAGACACACACCTCGGTGGATCGTTTGCGAGATAGAGTAGTGTTGTCACCTGGTGTCTCACAACTCACGAGTGAGCAAGAGCAGATGGTGGAGACAGGGACAGCAGTAGAGAGTCCTCGTTGGTGGCCGCAGGACGCTCCTAGCTCTGCTCAGCTGCATGTAGACGCTGAGCATCAGGGGCCATCCAGAAAGAGCGTGGTGCTGGAGGTTCAGGAACAAGTGCAGGAGTCTCTGACAGGGTTTTGCAACCATGGTGACTGCAAGTGTGCAGAGAATGGAGGAGTCCATCTCAAACATGAGCAATGCCGTGGTGCACGCACTGGCGAATGTAGGTGCTGCCATGGAAAGGATGGCAACCTCCAGGGAGGACATAAATCGCCAGACTCAAAACAACATGGTGACTCTTCTAAATAGATGGTCTGTTATGGAGGATAGATGGGCATCTATCGTGGAGAGGAACCAGAGGTCCATGGATGTCCCCGTTATGAGGACTGTCAGTACAGAGACGGGTCATCATGGCCCCACTGATGTGCAGCAAGGTGCTCTCCAGCTACTTGCCAGCAGAGAAGTGGGGGTGGCCCATGAGAGGGATGGTGGTAGGAAGCGACATGCAAGTGGGGGCTCCTCTCCAAGCGCTCATACTTCCATCCCCTTACCAACCCCTCGGTCAGAGCCCCAGTTGACTACTCGAGCAGTGATGGCCGAGTCTGTCGCTGTGCAGTCGCAGGAGGAGCAGACTTTGGCGGGGCCTTCACAGGCTCAAAAACCCAGAGGACGACTGTCAAAGGCGTCTAAGCAGGTACAGCAGGGAAGTGAGCAGGCTGTCTCTACATCTGCTGAAGCCATAGGGGAAGCACAACGTAGAAGCACGTGTAAGAGGAAGCTGACACATGAATAATCACAAGGGTTCTCACTTGGGTGTTCTGCTAGAATTCAATATTGAGTTTCTGTTCTTTTATTCTGTTGCAATAAATTAATGCTGTATGAATGTTTGACATCGTTGCCGTATGTGTGCTCACAAGTTGAGGTGGCACAGTGAAGGGTGAGGGCGCCTTTATGACCAGCAATGCAGGTGACAGTGGATATAGAGTTAACACCACACACTTGCAGCCTCAAGACAGAATGTGTCTCCCAAATCATGAAATCAGCAACCTCTGACATTTGAAATTGAGCAGATGTGAGAGTGCAGCTTTAGACTGCAGTTGCAGCTGTGAAGTATCCAGCTCGTTGGTCCTCCCGACATACTAACCTGGCGGGTTCTCCGAACATCGTGAAACCCGTTGAAAATGTTGGAAAATAGCAAAAGCCTGTCAAAATAGCAGTTAACAAGCACTTAACAAGGAGTTAAGGGGTAAAAATTGGGTAGCACGCCAAAGGGGGCGCTACCTTCGCTGGGGTGCTAATTTTAGCGCCCCGAAAAAGTTAGCGCCCCCGTGGCCGATTTTCCCAGGTAGCGACCCGAGAGGGAGATGGGACGCTACTGGAAGCGCCCCGCGTCCCTATTGGGTCGCTGCGAGCCAATATCGTGGCGCTACGTGCCGCGGTACTGCAGGCCTTCCTCCCCTTATTAAAGTGTCAAAGTGTCAAAAATATAAAACAAATGGAGTGGGGGGCGGAAAGCCAATCATTTCCTGCTGGCTTTTCTGACCTTGAAAACCTGGCTTCTTCTCAAGGGCAGAAACTATGGATTTACAAGCATCTGCCAATCAACAGAAACTGCCCTCAAACATTAACCTCTAAATGACTCCAGTCTCTGCCTAATTAGATCACTCCTCCCCTGGGAGTGCCTGAGCAATGGCCTTAAAGGGACAGGCCTACTTCTGCAACAGAATATCACATTCGAGCTCCAGACACTAGACTGTCCATGATGGAAGATCAGCTCATAGTTATAAATAAATGTTGTGCACTAGCAGACATTGTGCATTCGAAGAACTCAGACTGCCTGAGAACTCGCTCATAGCACAACTTGCATAATTTATTGAAAATCAATTAATTTAACACTGGCAAATTTGGCGAGATATTTTCTTTCATTCTACCAACAAGTCAGGCAACAAGTCAAACAGAAGCAACTATAGACCCAGGAGAGGAAGTTATGCTTCAGTTGTACAGAATCTTGGTCAGACCCCCATCTGGAGTAACTGCATTCAGTTCTGGGCCCCGCACCTCAGGAAGGATATATTGGCCTTGGAGGGGGTGCTGCGCAGATTCACCAGAATGATATCGGGGCTTAGAGGGTTAAATTATGAAGACAGGTTGCATAAACTTGGCTTGTATTCCCTTAAGTATAGGAGCTTGAGGGGTGATCTGACCGAGATGTTTCAAATGTTAAGAGGATTCAATAGGGTAGATACGGAGAAACTGCTTCCTCTTGTGGTGGAATCAAGAACGAGGGGACATAATCTTAAAATTAGAGCCAGGCCATTCAGGATAGAATTCAGGAATCACTTTTTCACACAAAGGAATTTGGAATTTTAGGTCCATCTAGTTCGCCTTCTACCATCCTGGTCGTCGCATGATACAGCGATAATGGAGTTGTTGACTAATCACAGCAATCAATCCCTATCAATGAGTCTACAACAGACCCAGACATGAGGCATGGAAAGCCCCAGTAGTGGAGACCTTTGGGAACCGTAGGTCCAAAGTCACCTGTTCCTCCCAAAACATGCTACACAGGTCATGTCTCAAATTACTCATACTCAGAACCTACAGAATGAGCTGGACACAATATGTAAGCGGGCAGAACAGTGGCAGAGCAAATGTAATTCAGACAAGTGTAATGTGCTATGCATAGGAGGGATAAAATGGCAACACACGTGCATGTTGAACTAACCGACTCTTCAGAGACTCGATGCCCAAGATGTCCAATCAATACAATAAACAAAGCCGTTAGAATGTTGAACTAGGTAACTATGTAGAGGAAGTCATGAGCAAACCGTACCGTGATCTAGTCAGACTGCACCTTGTTAAAAAATTATTCTTTCTCGGGATGTGGGTGTTGTTGGCAAAGTCGGCAATTATTGCCCATCCCTAGTTACCCTGAGAAGGTGGTGGTGGACCTTCTCCTCGAACTGCTGTTTCTTTGTAACGGTTTGATGCAACTGAGTGGCTTGCTAGGCCACTTCAGAGGGCAGTTTAGAGCCAGCCATGTCGGCGTGGGACTGGAATCACGTATAGGCCAGACCGGGTAAGGATGGCAGATTTCCTTCCCTATAGGATATAAGTGAACCTTGAATGCTGTGCCCAGTTCTGGTCAACAAAACACAAGGGAGATAGTCACGCAGTGGCGGGATGCTGAGAAGAGCCACAGGGCAGATCTCCAGTGCTAGAGGTCTGAGATATGAGGAAGGACCAGAGAAACTTGGGCTCTTCAGCCTTGAAAGGAAGTATCTGAGAGGTGATCTCATAGAGGGATATAAGACAATAAATGGTACAGAAAAGGTGAATCTGGAAAATTATTTGAAATTAAATCGCAAGAGTAGGGGCCATAGGCAAAAGCTCAAAAGTAAAGTTGAGACTGATGTGGGGAAGATATTTTCCACACAGAAGTGATCAATACATGGAACAGAATTCTGGATAGGGTGGTGCAGGCAAAAACTCTGGAATCATTTAAGAACCAATTGGATGCTGCAATGGGGTCATCCTGGATGAATGAACTAAGCTGGGCCGAATCGCCTTTCTCAGCCACAGTTAACCTGCGACCCTTGTGCAGGGCCAGCCTTGGGGAAAATGGCGCCCGGGGCCAACTTGTATTTTGGCGCCCGGGGCCAACTTGTATTTTGGCACCCTTTCTTTGATTTAAGTATGTAGTAGTATTAGCAAAAATTTCAGAAATAAAGCTGTAATCTCAAAAGTATTTTCATAATTTAAATAATAAAAGATATGTCATAAAAAATAATATTGTAGCTAAGTGACGAATAAACTAAACATTCAATAAATAATGATAAAAATAAAAGAAACTTTGTTCTCCAAGATATTTTGAGCCATGTCATTCTCGATAGACAGGATGGCCAGCGAAGATAGCCTGGCGTCTCCCATGGTCGATTGCAAATATATATTTATGAGCTTCAACTTTGCGAAGTTCTGGTCGCTGTTTGCCACCAATGCGGGCATGGTTAACGGAATCCTGAGTACTGTCCATGTGCTTGGGAACTTGCTCTTGAAACTTGAAGTTGGCTCTTCTTAAGGAGCACTGCAGTCCGTAGGAAGCAGACTTTGGAGACAGCCGAGTTCTTCGCAGAGATTGACGCCGTTAATGTCAGACCCTCTTGACATCGGCGCCCCCCCCCTGACCACGGCGCCCTGGGCGGTCGCCCACGTCACCCACCCATAAGGCCGGCCCTGCCCTCGTGAATCCTGTACATAAAGCAATGGGAAGGCAGAAGTTGGTTTATTGGGTTGTTCAGGAGTTTCCCCTCTCCAGGCAGTCAAATAACCTGCACCTCCTCTCAGTGCATTCTCTGCCTTCAGATATCAGAAACTTCAAAGTTTGGAAATTCTTCTAATTAATAAAATATCAACGGCATTGAAACCGAGCTCGCTTAACGATTTCTTTTTGAGAGAGTAATACTGTCTTCTTTCACATTTATTTGTCCCCCTATCGGGGGCTGTGCCAGACCCCTGCCATAAGAGCTGATAAAAGTGAGAAGTCACACAACACCAGGTTATAGTCCAACAGCTTTATTTGAAATCACAAGCTTTCGGAGCGCTGCTCCTTCGTCAAGGAGCAGCGCTCCGAAAGCTTGTGATTTCAAATAAAGCTGTTGGACTATAACCTGGTGTTGTGCGACTTCTCACTTTTATCCAACCCAGTCCAACACCGGCATCTCCGCATCATAAGAGCTGATAGCCACTAACTCCCCCCTACTAAACCCAATGTAAAAGCAGCGTTAATGATTTCTATACACTCGCACCGAGTATAGAGAAAATACCCCTTTTATTTTATGGAGGCTGTGAGGTGAAGGGGCCCAATGGCAATAGTCAAACACACGCCAGGGTCAGGGGTTTTAAGCGCTCAGCTCTATATGCAGGGGTTAATGCAGGATTCTTTAGCAGCTTGTATGACAGACGTTGACTGCAGTGAACTGAACTGAGCTGAGCTCTGCACATCGCTTGACGTCACCCAGGAACTTGCATTTCTATAGCGCCTTTCACCACCTCAGGATGTCCCAAAGCGCTTCACAGCCAATGAAGTACTTTTGACGTGTAGTCGCAGTGGTAATGTAGGAAACGCGGCAGCACAGCAAGATCCCACAGAGAGCAATGAGATAATGACCCGATAATCTGTTTTAGTGATCTTGTGAGAGCTTATGAGCACAGTGTGGCAGTGGTGGAGGCCTCTGGTAAACCCTTAAATGGGTCTCTGAATGCACTGCAGCAGACCACACACGCCCGCCGACCGTAAAATGTTATTTCTAAAGAGGGAATTGTTACTTTATGATTTTCTTTTTCAGGTGTGAAATCCTAGCCCTGCGGGTGGTAAAATAGCCCGTCAACCCCAGAGGGAAGTCGTCTTTAAACTAAAGCCAAGTTAAAACTGGATGGAATATTGTCGGGCTTCAAAGACGGAATGATATGCTTTCAGTTTGATTTTCAAGGCCTTTGTTGTAGAGCTACAATGATGGAGAGGGAGAGGAGCGGCGGGGGGGGGGGGGACGTAATGTAGCTTGAAACAATGCCAGGACGTAGAGACACTGGGTGAAGAGGGCACGCAGTTAATTCCACAATTCACTGACTTACTGTGAATTGGAGTCAGCATCTGGGCATAAAAATTACTGTTCTATCTCATTTGTTAAAAGGGCCCAACTCCTTCAGCTAACCTATTAAACGCTCTGTCCTTGACCCCACTTCCATCTCTGCTCCCAAGGTAATAAAGTCAGTCTCTCTGCTCCAGCGAACATAAAGGCACTTTGCCAGCAGTCCGTCCCGCTCTCTTCTTCCCCCCTTCCCCTCCCTGCACACAAACACACACACACTTCCCATTAAGCAGTGCGATCGAAGAATGATCTCAACAATGGGTCTCCCGCCAGCCTTTACTTCAAGGCTAGTCCCTGAAGGTAGCGGATCAATAGCACACGTCTGCGCTGTGAAATCAAAAGGAAAATAATCCCGGAACACATCAGAGTCTCAAAATAATACTAAGTGCGGCTGAGAAATACAGTTTGTTTATTGGCAGTGCTGATAACTGACAGCCGTTGCCCCCCTTTACTTAACTACAAGCCGGGGCGACTTGTCATCAAAGGGAAGGCAGGTCCTCCTCAGGATGTCTGTAATGGGATTGTAAATGAGACTCGGCCCTTAAGTGGGAGAGATTTCAACATGATGTATTCTTAAATGGACAGGGTAATTCAGTAATTAGCCTGTCGGTCAAACTCATTTTGGATAGACCCTGGGATCTTGAAGTCCAATAAGGATTATGAGTAGCTCGCAGGTAAATGGCTAATCAATAGGTCACTTGTGTATAGAATAACACAGAGATTTATATTTCCTGGTCTCTGCTGCCTTTAGTCAATGGGAATATTTACTTCGAGAGGGAGTCTTGTTATCAGGGCCACTTTTACAAATTAGCACGAACAAAATTGTGATCAATCTAAAGTACTTCATAATCTTAAATTTAGAGCCAGGCAATTCGGGAGGCAAATCAGGAAGCATTTTTGCACACAAAGGGTAGCATATATCTGGAATTCTCTTCCCCAAAGGGCTGTGGATGCTGGGACAATTGGAGCTTTCAAGACTGAGTTTGATAGATTTTTGTTGAGTAAGGGTAGAATCATGGAATCATAGAATGGTTACAGCACAGAAGGAGGCCATTCAGCCTGTCGAGCCCGTGCCGGCTCTCTGCGAGAGCACTTCAGCTAGTCCCACTCCCCCTCCCTTTCCCCGTAGCTCTGCAAATGTTTTCCCCTCAGGTACTTATTCAACTCCCTTTTGAAAGCCACGATTGAATCTGCCTCCACCACTCTTTCAGGCAGTGCATTCCAGATCCTCACCACTCGCTGCGTAAAAAAGTTTTTCCTCATGTCGCCTTTGGTTCTTTTGCCAATCACCTTGAATCTGTGTCCTCTGGTTCTCGACCCTTCCGCCAATGGGAACAGTTCCTCTCTATCTACTCTGTCTAGACCCCTCAAATCTCCTCTCAACCTTCTCTGCTCTGAGGAGAACAACCCCTATGATTCTATGACAATTGGAGCTTTCAAGACTGAGATCGATAGATTTTTGTTGGGTAAGGGTATCAAGGGATATGGAGCTTAGGCGGGTAGATGGAGTTGAGGTGCAGGTCAGCCATGATCTAATTGAATGGTGGAGCAGGCTGGGGTGGCTGAATGGCCTATTCCTGTTCCTATGTTCCCCGTATAAGTTGTCGTGGCCACTAACTCGCATGCTCCTCATCATTTGATTGGAGCAAGATTCAGAAGACAAAACAGCTAAAGCAATCCATTAGCTTCTCGACCAGAGCTGAAACTAAGTGATGATATACACTGAAGGCTTTACGAGGCAGTAAACAGCTTTTGGTGGATGAGTAGAAACTCTGGCTACAAAGTTGAGTCCTTTACAAGCACATGGGAGCCATAGTTGTCAAGTAAACTTACTATTATTTTGTGTTTTTCCTGACTTTCAAATGTATTTTTTGTGAATCATTTACCTGAAGGGGCTTGATGTTATTTTCTACAGTTCTCAGTACAGCCAGTTGTAAAAAGAAAGACTTGCATTTCTATCGTGCCTTTCATGACCTCAGGACATCCCAAAGCACTTTACAGCCAATGAACTACTTTTGGAGTGTAGTCACTGTTGTAGTGTAGGAAACACGGCGGCCAATTGTGCACAGCAAGCTCCCACAAACAGCAATGTGATAATGACCAGATAATCTGTTTTAGTTATGTTGATTGAGGGATAAATATTGGCCAGGACACCGGGGATAACTCCCCTGCTCCTCTTCGAAATAGAGCCTTGGGATCTTTTACATCCACCTGAGAGAGCAGACGGGGCCTCAGTTTAACGTCTCATCCAAAAGCTGACACCTCCAACAATGCAGCACTCCCTCAGCACTGCACTAGAGTGTCAGCCTAGATTTTTGTGCTCAAGTCTCTGGAGTGGGACGATGAACCCGCAACCTTCTGACTCAACTGAGCCACAGCTGACACATCCAGCCAAAGTAATCAAGATTGACAGGGTTCTTTGAAAGGAAGCATTTCTGGCTCTCCTGATTAGCCAGTGGGTTTATCCAGTGTGTAGCTGAGTCATATAGAGCAGGAAGATCCCAGGTTTGCTCTCCCCCCACACCAAGTCTGTGCTGAGTTTGGGGTGCTACAATTGATCTACAGTGTCTTGATTTAGGGAAGAGAAATCAGCCAGGCTTTCCCGTCCCGATCCTTACCCAGTGTCTCCTGCCCGAACTGCCCGTTTGTGATTGTTTGGGAAGGCCGGGATTGGGCTTGACTGCGATGCCTCCTGTGCTGAACAGCCTGGCGCCAGTCACTGTCGGGGTTTCACCAATGAATAGTTGACTTTGGTGAGGTACTATGAGGGCAGCAGTTTCCCGTGGAACTGTGCCCCAGCAAGGAGTCAACACCTTCGAGAGAAAGCAAGACAATTGGTCACCAAGAAGAAATTGAGCTTTTTTTTAAAGGAACAGTTTGGCCCGGAATTTGTTGTGGGTAATAACGGCAAACTGTCAATGTTCACCATCATTACCCCTCCGAAACTGACGGCAACTTCAGGATTTAGTGCACGCGCATCTAAACGCTGAAATCCTGAAGTTGCGGTCAGTCATTCACTGCTCCGACGCTGGCTGCACTCTGGATCCCTCCCCATAGCCGGCAATCAGTGTAATCAATAAAACTGATGAAAACTTGGGCTTTTCTGCGGTAATATCACTGTTAAATACCCCATTACATGTTAAGCCCTGTTGGAATAGGTGTAACTGGGGTTTTAACAGTGCATTGACTGGTAAACAAAAGTTCTGGCCCTGAAAAACACATTTTTATATTTGTGGAGTGTCAATTTTCTCCATTGTGATAAAAATTACAATTTTTAAAAAACTTTAAAAAAATGTTTTTTTTTTAAGTTTGTTCATGATAGTTCAGCTTCTACCTTATCCCCCATGTGTGAGTCCCAATCTTTATTTCGCTCTCTGTAACATTTTTTAAAAGTCCGGATAAAAGCAGCTTCTCCTTTCCTGGTTCCTCGTCTGTGAGAATTCTGCAATGTGATTGGCTGCTTAGGCAGCTTGTTGGCGTCACCGCAGTAGGGATTCCCATTACAGAGCGCTGCAATCAATTGGGCATTGAAAAAGGCAAACTTCTCACCACAGAGATCGCGATATCGTGAGATCTCTGTGGGCAGCTTTCCTCGGGGCCAGTGGCGAACGCCTTTGCTTCGTCGCTGACCGCAAATTCCAGGCCATTGTTTTCTTGGAAGAAAGCTTGAGCTCATCTCATTGTGTGTGGCTCCACGGTCTTATTTGTCATCATGTCTTGTGCTATCTTTTCCTGCTCTCAGCTGCAGCTTTTGAGGAGACATGTTGTATTTGGTTTCCAGTTAGTAACTCCCAGGCCATGAGTTCTTTGAGTCTTTCTTTGTCCTTTGGCATAATTCAATCCCCATCCTAAAGTCATAGGTTCTGTCGTTTTAAAAAAATATATAAAATGGTTTGGTCTTATACTGTACTATTATTTATACTTAAATAGCGGAGAAGTAGAATTGGTCGGAGCATAGGAGTTTTTTCTGATGTACAGGCTGTAGAGATGGGAGTTGCAAATCTGTGGCACTGCAGCACCACCACTGGTGGGAGGGTGTAATTACAGCGTGACCAGTTTACATAGGCAGTAGCCATTATAAATGCAGACAAAAGAATTTATAACGGCATAAGTTGACACAAAAGTGTCACAAGAAGTAAGGTTTTGTAGACAGAAAGTGCACACAGATGTAAGATCTTTATTTTATATAATATAATTTTAATGCTATGTATGAATACCATTTTCTCGATTTAAACTGATATTAACATAAGAAGAAGAAGAAGGAGACTGGCATTTATATAGCGTCTTTCACGACCACCGGACGTCTCAAAGCACTTCACAGCCAATGAAGTACCCTCGAAGTGTAGTCACTGTTGTAATGTAGGAAACGTGGCAGCCAATTTGCACACAGCAAGGTCCCACAAACAGCAATATGATAATGTTTTTGTTATGTTGGTTGAGGGATAAATATTGGCCAGGACACCGGGGATAACTCCCCTGCTCTTCTTCGAAATAGTTCCATGGGTTCTTTTACGTCCACTTGAGAGGGCAGATGGGGCCTCGGTTTAACGTCTCATCCGAAAGCCAGCACCTCCGACAGTGCAGCGCTCCCTCAGCACTGCACTGGAGTGTCAGACTGGCTTTTTGAACTCAAGTCCCTGGGGTGGTACTTGAACCCACAACCTTCTGACTCAGAAGCGAGAGTACATAAGAATTAGGAGCAGGAGTAGGCCATACTGCCCCTCGAGCCTGCTCCACCATTCAATAAAATCATGGCTGATCTTCTGACCTCAACTCCACTTTCCCACCTTATCTCCATATCCCTTGATTCCCTAGAGTCCAAAACTCTATCTATCGCAGCCTTGAATGTTCTCAACGATTCAGCATCCACAGCCCTTTGGGGTAGAGAATTTCAAAGTTTCACAACCCTCTGAGTGAAGAAATTCCTCCTCCTCATCTCAGTCTTAAATGGTCGACCCCTTATCCTGAGACGATGTCCCTAGTTCTAGACTCTCCAGCCAGGGGAAACAACCTCTCAGCATCTACCCTGTCAATCCCCCTCAGAATGAGATCACCTCTCATTCTTCTAAACTCCGGAGAGTATAGGCCCAATCTACTCAATTAACACAGTCTCTGCAATTTCACACTCATGTTAACGCACACACTCCAAACTTGCACTGATATCAATAGGCACAACTCCAATCCCATGCTGATATTAACACAGTCTCCAACCCCGCACTGAAGTTAACACCCAGTCTCTCCAAACTCACAGTGGCAGTATCACACACATAAATTACATTTGTTGAAAGTTTGCTAAACAGCAGTTTAATTCGCAATCGAAAGAAAGCTGTTCACTGTGGCTTGTTGAATTAACCTCAATACTGGTATGTAAGTTTATTTATTTAGTGTTGCTATAAATCCTCAGTCACTAAATTAATCATATGAAAACTATCTAAGTAGAGTGAAATAAAATGATACGTAGCAGCAACTGAGAAGCAGAGTGTGCAATGCGACAATAATTCAAGCCAAATAAATATTTCATTTAAAAACTACGATTTGCTCTTAAATATTTTATTTTTTAATTATAAAAAGAGCTTAATTTGGAAGGTTAAATTGAAGGTAAGTTTAAATCATTGATTTGATCTGAAATGATATGTATATATACAGCACACACACACACCTACCATCCACAGATATCAGTCCACTTCAAAATGTATCCACTTGGGAACCTCCAGCTATAAAACAACCAGGTCTGTGTTAATGTCAATGTGAGATTGGAGTGGCTCCACCTCCTTCTCCTCCTCCTCCACCTCTTTCTCCTCCTCCTCCTCCTCATCTTCCTATTTCTTCTCCTCCTCCTCCTCCTCCTCCTTCACCTCTTTCTCCTCCTCCTCCTCATCTTCCTATTTCTTCTCCTCCTCCTCCTCCTCCTTCACCTCTTTCTCCTCCTCCTCCTCATCTTCCTATTTCTCCTCCTCCTCCTCTTCCTTTTTTCTGCTCCTCCTCCTCCTGTTTTTTCTCTTCCTTCTAGTGTTAACCGTGGCTCAGTTGATAGCACACATGCCTCTGAGTTAGAAGGTGGTGGGTTCAAGTCCTACTCCATGAGACTTGAACTCATAATCTAGGCCGACACTCCCGTGCCAGTACTGAGGGAGTGCTGGACTGTTGGAGGTTGACGCCGTTAATGTCAGACCCTCTTGACATCAGCGCCGTCCCCCCTGACCACTGCGCCCTGGGCGGTCACCCATGCCACCCAACTGTAAGGCCAGCCCTGCCCTCGTGAATCCTGTACATAAAGTAATGGAAAGGCAGAAGTTGGTTTATTGGGTTGTTCAGGAGTTCCCCTATCCAGGCAGTTAAATAACCTGCACATTGTGTTTGTTGCACCTCCTCTCAGTGCAGTCTCTGCCTTCAGATATCAGTGTTAACCATGGCTCAGTTGATAGCACACTTGCCTCTAAGTCAGAAGGTTGTGGGTTCATAGCCCCATTCCAGAGACTTGAGTTCATAATCTAGGCCGACACTCCAGTGCAGTACTGAGGGAGTGCTGCACTGTCGGAGGTGCCATCTTTTGGATGAGACGTTAAACCGAGGCCATGTCTCCTGTCTCAGGTGGATGTAAACGATTCCATGGCAATACTTGAAGAAGAGAAGGGAAGTTCTCCCCGCTGTCCTGGCCAATATTTATCCAACAACAACAACTTGCATTTATATAGCGCCTTTAATGTAGTAAAACATCCCAAGGCGCTTCACAGGAGTGCTATCAAACAAAATGTGACACCGAACCACATAGAGGACATTAGGACAGATGACCAGAAGCTTAGTCAAAGAGGTAGGTATTAAGGAGCATCTTAAAGGAGGAAAGAGAGTTAGAGAGGCGGAGAGGTTTAGGGAGGGAATTCCAGAGCTGAGGGCCGAGGCAGCTGAAGTCACGGCCGCCAATAGTGGAGCGAAAGAAATCGGGGATGTGCAAGAGGCCAGAATTGGAGGAGCACAGAGGTCTTGGAGGGTTGTGGGGCTGGAGGAGGTTACAGAGATAGGGAGGGGTGAGGCCATGGAGGGATTTGAAAACAAGGTTGAGAAATTTAAAATTGAGGCGTTGCTTAACAGGGAGCCAATGTAGGTCAGCGACAAAAGGGGTGATGGGTGAATGGAACTTGGTGCAAGTTAGGATATGGGCAACAGAGTTTTTGAGAAGCTTAAGTTTATGGAGGGCGGAAGATGGGAGGCCGGCCAGGAGTGTGTTGGAATAGTCTAGAGGTAACAAAGGCATGGATGAGGGTTCCAGCAGCAGATGAGCTGAGGCAGGGGCGGAGTCAGGTGATGTTACGGAGGTGGAAATAGGCGGTCTTAGTGGTGGCGCAGATATGTGGTTGGACGCTCATCTTAGGGTCTCAACCAACATCGTTAAAAACAGATTATTTGGTCATTATCACATTGCTATTTGTGGGAGCTTGCTGTGCGCAAATTGGCTGCCTCGTTTCCTACATTACAACAGTGACCACACTTCAAAAAGTACTTCATTGACTGTAAAGCGCTTTGGGACATCCTGAGGTTTTGCAAAGCGCAAGTCTTTTTTTCTTTCTTTCCTCCTCTACCTTCTTTCTCTACTGCCTCCCAAAGATACACAAAGCCAACACACCCGGACGTCCTATCGTATCAGGCAACGGAACCCTGTGTGAGAACCTCTCTGGATATGTCGAGGGCATCCTGAAACCCATCGTACAGGGAACCCCCAGCTTCTGTCGCGACACTACAGACTTCTTACAGAAACTCAGCACCCACGGACCAGTTGAATCAGGAACACGCCTCGCCACGATGGACATCTCAGCACTCTACACCAATATCCCCCACGATGACGGCATCGCTGCGACAGCCTCAGTACTCAACACCAGTAACAGCCAATCTCCAGACGCCATCCTGCAACTCATCCACTTCATCCTTGACCACAATGTCTTCACCTTCGACAACCAGTGTTTTACCCAAACACACGGAACAGCCATGGGGACCAAATTCGCACCCCAATACGCCAACATCTTCATGCACAAGTTCGAGCAAGACTTCTTCGCTGCACAGGACCTCCAACCAACGCTATACACCAGATACATCGACGACATTTTCTTCCTTTGGACCCATGGCGAAGAATCACTGAAAAGACTACACGATAACATCAACAAGTTCCATCCCACCATCAAACTCACCATGGACTACTCCTCAGAATCGGTTTCATTCTTGGACACACGAATCTCCATCAAAGACGGACACCTCAGCACTTCACTCTACCGCAAGCCCACAGACAACCTCACGATGCTCCACTTCTCCAGCTTCCACCCTAACTACATTAAAGAAGCCATCCCCTATGGACAAGCCCTGCGAATACACAGGATCTGCTCAGACGAGGAGGAACGCAATGGACACCTACAGACGCTGAAAGATGCCCTCGTAAGAACGGGATATGACACTCGACTCATCGATCGACAGTTCCGAAGGGCCACAGTGAAAAATCGCATAGACCTCCTCAGAAGACAAACACGGGACACAACCAACAGAGTACCCTATGTCGTCCAGTACTTCCCCGGAGCGGAGAAACTACGCCATGTTCTTCGCAGCCTTCAACATGTCATCGATGACGACGAACACCTCGCTAAGGCCATCCCCACGCCCCCACTACTCGCCTTCAAACAGCCGCCTAACCTCAAACAGACCATCGTTCGCAGCAAATTACCCAGCTTTCAGGAGAACAGCGAGCACGACACCACACAACCCTGCCACGGCAACCTCTGCAAGACATGCCAGAACATCAACACAGATACCATCATCACACGTGAGGACACCACCCACCAGGTACATGGTACATACTCATGCGACTCGGCCAACGTTGTCTACCTCATACGTTGCAGGAAAGGATGCCCCGGAGCATGGTACATCGGCGAGACCATGCAGACACTGCGACAACGTATGAACGGACACCGCGCAACAATCGCCAGGCAGGAGTGTTCCCTCCCAGTCAGGGAACACTTCAGCAGTCAAGGACATTCAGCCTCGGATCTGCGGGTTAGCGTTCTCCAAGGCGGCCTTCGAGACACACGACAACGCAAAATCGTCGAGCAGAAACTGATAGCCAAGTTCCGCACCCATGAGGACGGCCTCAACCGGGATCTTGGGTTCATGTCACGCTACATGTAACCCCACCTGATGTAGAGTCATCCAGACTCGAGTCGTCGTTGGCTTGTTCTCTCTACACAGATGCGGCCGGACCTGCTGTGATTTCCAGCAAAAAAAGTTTTTTGTTTTCCACACAGACCCCAGCATCTGCCACATTTGACCCCTTGTGACCCCACCTCATTGTCTTTGATGTAATGTTTTCCTGACTGACCTGTTTGGACACCATCCACACCTTTGATTGCCGTGATTGTCTCTCTGCCGAGGTGTGATAAAGGGCAGTTGGAAAGATTAACTGTAATCATCTGGCAGTGTTCTCTGACTATATGTGCTGTGCCTATATGCATCTCTTCACTTCACCTGATGAAGGAGCAGTGCTCCGAAAGCTTTGAATTTCAAATAAAGCTGTTGGACTATAACCTGGTGTTGTGCGACTTCTCACAATTCTTTCTCTTCCTCCTTATCTTTCTCATCTCCCTCTTCCTTTTCTTCCTTCTTTGTCCTCCTACACCTCCTGTTCCTCTTTCTGCTTCGCCTTCTCTTCCTCCTTACTCCTCCTCCCCCGTCTCTTGCTCCTCCTCTTCCTTCTTCATTTCCTCTTCCTTTTTGTCCTCCTCTCCTGCTGCACCCCTCCCCCATGGCTTCTGCGAGGTGTTTTTCCCCACCAAGTCCCTGGAGAATCCGTGGTGTCAGTCCACTGATTATCTGTCCAGTGCTCCTGAAATGGTATGGCCAATGTCCCAGGCTGTACCAACTCAGCGACTGCTGGACAATCTGACCCACCACGCATATCTGGCACCTGGGTAGGCATTGGTTGGGAGAGGAGGTGGGCATAAGGCTCCATAGGTTGTGTCATCCTGAAAGACAGCCACATCCTTTGACATGAATCTGTCATTCATGAAAGAAAGACTTATGAAATAATACTGACTGGCCTGTGGGTGGCGCTGTCCAGGGAGAGTATAAATACTCGGGCTCGGGCCCAGCTTGCGCAGGACATTCTTAACAGGAACTAGTAAAAGGACACAACTAGACCTCCATGTTGTAAAACAGTTGATTAAAGCTTTGTTTAACGCTTAGACCAAGTGCCTAGTAGTTTTCTTACGTCATCCTTCATGCCCACTGCATGACTGCCCCTGCTATTGGGGAGAACATTTAGCTGGCTGAAGCCCCTATCCATTCGATCTCCGAGCCTGTTCAACGCAGAGGAGATAGTTGAGCCCAGGCCGGGCATGGCACCAATGTGGGCATCACTAAGAGATGCTGTTATTGATGCTACAGGCTGGGATCCTGGCTGCAAAAGACCCTGAACCATACCCTCCTTGGTGATCTGCAGAGTTTTGATGCCATGCATCATAAAAAGAAATAATTTGCATTTATATAGCGCCTTTCAGGATCCCAGTATGTGCCAGTGTGCTTTACAGTCAATGAAGTAGTTTTGAAGTGTAGTCACTGTTGTATTGTAGGAAACGCGGCAGCCAATTTGTGCACAGCAAGCTCCCACGAACAGCAATGAGCTAAATGACCAGACAATCTGTTTTAGGGGTTGGTTGAGGGTTAAATGTTGGCCAGGACACTGAGAGAACGCCCCATATCCCACACAGGTGGGCAATGGACTCCTCTTTGCTAGCTGACATGTAACGAACGCTATTTGGCAGACAGTCCAATGCCTCCAGCAACCGATCTTGCTTAGAAAACATCCTTCTTTTAAACTATGGGCCCTGAGGTACAAATCTCTGTCCTCTTCTGCAGAGCTAGGAAAAGATCCAGCCCTCTGGGTAGCTTGTTTCTGAGCTCTCTTTGTGCCACCCACCTGATGCTGCTCCTGTGAGCTCGGTGCTTCACCCGGTGCAATCCCCCACCCAGTAACCGAGATGGCTCTCTTATGAGCTGGTGGTTCTTCCTGGAGGGTTAGCACCAATTAAACCGCCATGGCTGCCCTCTTGTGTATGGTATAGTAAGGAGCATGTTCTGTATTTCTGTGCTGGTCTCCTCACCTAGTCCTGCCCCTGTCCCCGCGTGACATAAGAACATAAGAACATAAGAAGTAGGAGCAGGAGTCGGCCATACGACCCCTCGGGCCTGCTCCGCCATTCAATAGGATCATGGCTGATCCGAACCTAGACTCACGTCCACTTCCCTGCCCGCTCCCCATAACCCTTCATTCCCTTATCAGCTAGGAAACTGTCTATCTCCGTTTTAAATTTATTTAATGTCGCAGCTTCCACAGCTCTCTGAGGTAGCAAATTCCATAGATTTACTACCCTCGGAGTGAAGAAGTTTCTCCTCATCTCAGTTTTTGAAACGGCAGCCCCTTATTCTAAGATTATTGCTTCAATGTTAAAGCTCTCTCTAATTCTCTCCATCTCCTGGTCACCCAAGGCTTCAGGCTGAGAAGCCCACTGAGCTCTGATTGTGTCAGCGGTATCTCCAGCAGGGTGCCAGGGAATGGTGCCGCTGAATGACTGGCACAAGAGCAGTCAGGTCCTCTGCCAGGGGGTTTGGGAGAAGAAGCAGAGAGTTTCTCACTCAGATACAATGAACTGTTTGCCCAGCACATTCCAGTCTGAGTTGCTGGGACATTAACCAGATATTAAACCATTTCACAGCAAACAGTTCTGTTCTAATAACACATTTTCGCAGAGAATTGCCTACTTCCTTTGATTGTCCCGACCTGGCTATCTCTGAGTACCTGAGGAGGCAGCTTTGCAATACTGTTAACACTTAACAACACAGGCACATTTATAAATGTCACAATCCTTTATACTGCAACACAAAAGGACGATGCCTTTTGAATTAGCTTGTCCCTCAGCGTAGTTGATTAATTGTGACTAATATGCAAATATCTGTCGACATTCAGACAATTGCAGATTTATTTTTGTCTTATTTTTTTCCCGTAGCTTTTGTCAGTTAAACCCTGTAATTGACACGCCAGAATAATGTTCTGACAGCCTGGTAGAACATCAGGGGGCATTAAGGGTCTCTCAGTAGGCGTGCAGTCACTCCAAGTGAGATTTCTGCGCACATTTAACCTTTAGCCTTCACCAAACAAATAAAGGTGAGGAGAATCATCTCAAAAAATTATACAGCACATCGTTGAAATTTCTCAAAGCACTTTGTGCAACAAATCATTTGGGGGAGCGCGGTAACTGTTTTTATGTGAGCAAACATAGGTGGCATCCCATCAGGGTAAATGTTTAAGGAGTTTAAGAGAACAAAGCTTCGACTGTGTCCTTCAAAACTGATTGTTAAATCACCCCTCCCTCTCTCTGTAACCTCCTCCAGCCCTACAGCCCTCCGAGATCTCTGCGCTCCTCTAATTCTGGCCTCTTGAGCATCCCCAATTTTCATCGCTCCACCATTGGCGGCCGTGCCTTCAGCTGCCTAGGTCCTAAGCTCTGGAATTCCCTCCCTAAACCTCTCTGCCTCTCTACCTCTCTTTCCTCCTTCAAGATGCTCCTTAAAACCTACCTCTTTGACCAAGTCAGTCCTAATATCTCCTTATGTGGCTTGGTGTCAAATTCTGTTTGATAACGCTCCTGTGAAGCGCCTTGGGACGTTTTACTACGCTAAAGGCGCTGTGTAAATACAAGTTGTGATTCCTTTCCCATTGCCTGCTAGGTGAAAATGTTGGGATTCTCCGCAGGGATTCTCCAATTGCTCCAATAGTAACTATGGATGAAGATCAACAACAACCCTGAAGAAACAGCATAAAGCGTGCCAGCTGTGGCTCAGTGGGTAGCACACTCGCCTCTGAGTCAGAAGGTCATGGGTTCAAGCGCCCACTCTGGAGTCTTGAGCACATAATCAGGCTGACACTCCAGTGCAGTACTATGGGAGTGCTGCACTGTCGGAGACGCTGTCTTCCAGATGAGATGTTAAGCCGAGGCCCCGTCTGCTATCTTGGGTAGATGTTAAAGATCCCACGGCCAGTGTTCTGAAGAAGAGCAAGGGAATTCTCCCCGGTGGCCTGGCCAATATTCCTCCCTCAACCAACAAATGATGTGGTCACTTATTAAAATGGGGAGAGAAGCAAAATGAGCTGCCAGTTCCCTGTCATCTGTTTCACACTATCACAAAAAGTCAAAATGACCCCCATTGTGTCTTTTCTTTTGGTTCTTGGCAAAGTGTTAGGGAGGACTTTTGCAGTCGGAATTGAGCCCTTAATCTGAGCTGAGACATTAGAAGGTGTGCATCATCCCCACAGTGATCTCCCTTGCTCAAGGGCAGATGGTTGGAAACAGATGCTGTATTTGCCTCCTTCATTAGTTGTGGGAGACCTGAAGAGAGGCGGTTAAAATATACATTCAAAACTGGAACAAATAGCTTAAGTAAATACCCGAAGGTTTACGCACTGCATGGCACATTACCGAGTTCTCAGGAGGAGGGAGGTCCCAGGGTCAAGCCTTGATCTGAGGATTTAGGTGATCTCAGTCAGAACGTCTCCAACTCCACAACTATTGACTTTCATGTCTGAGTTGAACATAAGAACATAAGAATTAGGAGCAGGAGTAGGCCATACGGCCCCTCGAGCCTGCTCCGCCATTCAATAAGATCATGGCTGATCTTCTACATCAACTCCACTTTCCTGCCCTATCCCCATATCCCTGATTCCCTTAGTGTCCAAAAATCTATCGCTCTCAGTCTTGAATATACTCAACAACTGAGCATCCATAGCCCTCTGGGGTAGAAAATTCCAAAGATTCACAACCCTCTGAGACTATGACCCCTAGTTCTAGGCTTTCTGAAGGAGAGGAAAAATGAGCCAAGGTTCTCAGTCCTGAGCCCTGTCCATTGAGGACTACTGGAAGTGGGAGGGTGGTGGGGGGGGGCGGGGGGGGGGGTGGTGCAGACGGCAGATGAGAGCGGCATCAGGCTCAGCGGTGGTGCCAGCCATGGTTGCATAGCCCTGCACCTCACCACAAATGGGAGAAGAGGCAAGAAAACTCTGCACAAGAAAACTTTGCCTGAAATTCTCCACTCTGCGATTTTAAAGTCACCTCTGCCAAAATGACAAACAGAGGAATCTGAGGCAAACACTTTGAGTGTTCGTAAGGTAATATCCCAGGTCGTAATTTCCAGGCCGTAAATTTTAGGCCTTGTTTTTGTCCTCCCTTTGCCTGAGAGGCTCCCAGGGGAACGGTTTGGCTTCATTCTGTTTGCGTGACGGGCGCAGGGAAAAGTGAAGTTACCACTGCTGCGAGATTGCCTTCGCAAAACAAAAAATGTTTGTTTGAACTCAGGTCAGACATATTTTGAAGGAAAGTCTTTCGCTGCCAATCAGTGCCGTTAACAAAACACGGTATGACAACCTGATACACGGCAGAGTAAGGGAAGCCAAGCACACAGTGTCTCCAAGATACACATTCCCCTTGTCAGCGTCCCTCCAAATAATGTGTCCGTCTTACCTCTCCCCCACTCCGAGCTGCCAGGGCCTGGAAACAACAATCTGCCAAAATCTACTGAACCGGTGCCAGACTTTGTTCGAAGGACCCATCGCCACACCACGGTCCTCAAACTGCATGAAAGCAAATCACTTGTGTCTCTTAAAGGGACGGTATCACCTTCCTGGGACAGTGGGTATCTGAAGTGGCAGAAAAGTCTAACCTTCCACCCAACGGTGACATTTTTAAAATCAATTTTTTAATTCATGCGCAAACTTTTCCTTTCCTCCCTATTTATTTGTAGACGTATTTAAGAGCAATAAAACAGCAAAGATTACAGATTGCTATCAACCAACCAACACAAATACAATGAACATCAAAGTTGCAGAGGCGAAACGCCCGATACGGAACTGTGACCCGGTAACAGCCGAGGCTCATTCAGCGCAACGTCAGATACCGGGGGTCAACGGCAGCCGTGCGTGATCGAGCAGGTCAGGGAGACTCCAGTGGATCGGGGGCAGCGATACGAGTAACAGGCCCGCCTACGGATAGCGAAGCAGCGACCGGACCTCATCGCTGCCCACGTCCTCCCACGGACACGGACTCAACTGCTGTAGCTGTCGGGCTTGAGCAGGCCCGAAACACACCCTGCACCAACCACTGGGGTCGCCAACTCTGGTTGGGCACATTCCTGGCGGAGTTTCTATTGACGCCATTGCGTCAGCAGGTGAGTTGGAGGTGGGGCGGGACGTACAGCAAACGAAGTCCATTTAGTTAGCAAATAGCAAACAGAGTCTATTTAAAAAGAGCCTTCTCCGAACTACAGCAAACAGAACTCATGGCCAAAACTACAGCAACGTCTCCCGACAAAAGCCGGGTGATTTCTCCAGCAGAATGCAGCGAGTGGTGGATAGTTACACAATACAAACTATGTGCGTAAAATCAATCCCAGTTACTTACAGCAGCGCAGCCTCCAGGCGTGATTGACGGGGGAATTACCCAATCATCTCCATCCTGGCCGGGACTTGTGGCGTCACTGTATGCAACCTATTCCTGGAGGTTTTGTCACATGACCTCCTGCCTCCACCGCCCCGCCCCCTCGCTCCCGCCATTGGTGTCCCGCCACGCCCATCCTCACAGGGCCCCACCTGCCCACGGCCAATCGAAAAGCGAATAGACTCATTACCCAACTGAATGGTTCTTAACTGTCAAACAGCCTTTTTTCCCATGGCTGATATTTTTATAATTAGTAAACGAAAGTGTTCAAAGAGAAAGTTTTTTTAAAACACAATTTTTTAACGCCCCTATGATTTGTCTCCAGGGTTGCTGGCAGCGAGTGTCCTGGAGATTAATCTGTCGTTCCTGGAGACTCCTGGGCAATCCTGGAGGGTTGGCAACTCTACCAACCAAAGGCTCCAGCTTTAGACGGGAGGCTCAGGGAAAATGATTGATGGGGAAGCCCAGGCATCTAATTCCTGCTGGTCTTGTGCCTCACGGTGAAGGGCAGTGATTGAGAAGGAAGTTAAAATACAGCGAAAGGCAGATTCCCGAGAGGGAGAGAGATTGATGGTGACAGTCAGGCTAAGAGGAAGGGAGAAGTTTCTGTCTTGTCAGCTGAGTCTAGGACTAGGGGGCAGAGTCTAAACATTAGAGCCAGGCCTTTCAGGAGTGAAGTTATCAAACACTTCTACACACAAAGGGGTAAAAATTCACTTGGTTGCGCCACCCGTTAGCGCCTTAAGAGGGCGCTAATGGGGCGCAAAGCCGCTAACGCCCGGGCGCAGCGATGTTTGCGCCGCTCGAGAACTTAACTTGAGATTGTGCGGCGGCGCTAAAACTTACCGCTGCTACCACCTGCGCGCGCAGATTGTGACATCATTCCATGGTGCAACGCCCTTGGGGTGCCCCGTAGCGGAAATTGAGTGGCGCCCCCTGCCTTACCGCCTGGCGCTTCCAACGACCAGAAGACTGGAACGCTATCAATCGCTGTGGGGCTGGGGGGGGGCGCTATTTAAAGGGGGCCTCTTCCTGTCTTTTATTGTTGGTGGCATTTTTGAACTAGGCATTCTGAGAGAGAGAGGGAGAGACTTCTGGAGAGATTCAACGTTGTGTGAAGGAGTTTTGGGTACTGAGCAGCACTTTGCAGGTTCATTTTGATTTGCCATTCCTTGTATCGATTTAGCAGAGACCGTGGGAGATGCACTCTGAGCACTTTGCCTGGTGCTCTCCATTGTTCTTTCCAGCACATTTGATGTGCAAGTCTCTCCAGGCCGAGATTCAAGGCAGCAATGAACAGGATGTGGATGGAAAGCAAGATTAACCATCCCCTTTAAGAACTGGCCTGTGCCATTGTGTGTGTGTTCCATTGCTGACTGACATTACATGAGCTTCGCCAGCGCTCCGAGTTAGCGCCTCACTGCTCGGCCTTTGCGCCTTAAGAGAGGTGTGCAGCGCCTGCTTTAGCGCTCCACTCACCTCCCGGGGCGGTAAAAGTGAAGTTTCCCGTCAGTGCCGATAATTAGCGCCAGGCGCTAATATTTGCGTCCGGACGATATTTGCGCCCCAAATGGGGCGCGACCTAATTTCTACCCCAAAGGGTGTTAGAAGTTTGGAACTCTCTTCCGCAAATGGCAATTGATGCTGCGTCATCTTGAGTTAATTTTAAATCTGAGATTGATAGATTTTTGTTAACCAAAGATATTAAGGGATATGGGACAAAGGCAGGTATATGGAGTTCGGTCGCAGATCAGCCATGATCTCATTGAATGGCGGAACAGGCTCAAGGGGCTGAATGGCCTCCTCCTGTTCCTATGATTACACTCGGGCAGCAGAAGGGGGGCATTACAACCGGCTGAAAATTACTCAGGGTTCCTCCTCCGGATCACCGTCCAGTGAGACCCTGCTGGACATGTGTCCATATATGGAAATTGGCGGCAAGGATAGAGTGGGGCTCATCTCTGATGCCCACCACAGTTGAATAGCCTATTGAGGCTCGCACATTGCTGTGTAATGGGACCGGGTTTGAGCCATACTCCTTTCACAACCCCAGTGAGTTTGTGTTTTTATAGTGTAGCCAAGCTCCTGTTTGGCTTCACTATTCCAGCCAAGGGCTGACTGGCGCCTCCGGGTCGTAGCTCCCTCTGCTGGGCACAACGCCAATAGCCTTGAACCCAACAGATGTGAGTAACGGCCATTTAGGCAAAATATTGTGGCCAACGACAGTGAGGGAGCTTTGAGAAAGAGAGCAGAGAGGAGAAAAAGAGGGGAAATTTTGCTTGGGAAAAATAAATAAAATCTAAAACACAGAAGTAGTGGCAAAGCCTTTGGCCACCTTGGCCCTACTCTCTGGAATTTCTTCCCTAAACATCTCGGCCTAGAAATTGGTTGATAATGCGCCAGTCTTACAGGCCTAAGTGTCCAATATGGCGGGCGATGTGCACCACTCACCATATTGGTGGGGGCTGAAGTTTGTTTTATTCGTTCATGGGATGTGGGCGCCGCTGGCAAGGCCAGCATTTATTGCCCATCCCTAATTGCCCATCAGAAGGTGGTGGTGAGCCGCCTTCTTGAACCACAGAGGACAGTTAAGAGTCAACCACATTGCTGTGTGTCTGGAGTCACATATCGGCCAGACTGGGTAAGGGCGGCAGAGTTCCTTCCCTAAAGGACATTAGTGAACCAGGTGGGTTTTTACCACAATCCGGTAGCTTCATAGTCACCATTACTGATACGAGCTTTTTTATTCCAGATTTATTTAATTAACTAAATTTAAATTCCCCAGCTGCCACGGTGGGATTTGAACTACATATCACCGGATCATTCATCCAGGGTTACTAGCACCAGTAACATAACCACTATGCTACCATACCCGAAAAGTATGCAAATAGGGGGCCTAACACTTGTTTCAGGACCACTTCCAGAATTGGGCTATCCTGAACACAGCCAGCACCAGGTCCTTAAAGGAACCACTAGAGGCCGCCACCAAAAAGGTACATTTAAAAAAAAATACTTAGTAAATGTGGAGCTGGCAGGAGCAGGAGTGTTTCTCCCGGCTGCAGAGCAGTTCCGAAGACTATTGTTGGCCCCGCACGGCTCCCTCTCCCGATCACCTCCCCCCCTCCCGATCGCCTCCCTCCCTCTCCCGCTCCCTCTCCAGCGTGCTTGATCACAGGGCTCTCTGAGTAGGCCTTCTCTTTCTGTTTGGCAGTACCAATGTGTGTTGAATTGTTTAATCCGCAGAGCCTAAAACCTACCTCACTGGCCTTCTTGACCTGGGATTCACTAACTAGAACGAGTACTAAATACACCAAAGTGTGGAGCGAAAGATGAGCTACACTGACAGCTGCCCTTGGCAAAGCAAAGAGGCCCATATGACATCTACAATGTCAAAACACTCGGCTACGCTCTGAATCTGGGCTCAGGCAGTTTTATGAAGTATAGTCCCTTCTGAAAAATTATTGATGCTGACTGACGTTCAAGTAGTTTCAGGCTGTATCGACCCCGTTCTTTGATAAATGCCATGGCTGAACTAAACAGATCACCATGGATACCTGCTCTCACGTTCCAACCTCCGTTCATTCTATCTGGGATGATTCAGGCTCCCTCACTTCATACCATTGCTTTCGTCTGCTCTTCATTACCAATCTGTTATTTTCATGGTGTGAAGGAAGCAACAACAGGAAAGGGACCACACGAGCCGTTGCTCACAGTCCCAGCCACACTCCGCACTTTGCACTCCGCACTTTGCACTCCGCACTCCGCACTTTGCACTCCGCACTTTGCACTCCGCACTCTGCAGTAGGGTCATCCAAGACTGAAGTCAGTGGAAAGGATAATTGAGCGTGATGTAAAACTGGCCGCTGATTCGCTACGAGCCCGTTTCAAGCCACTGGCGCAGACCAATTTCACCCCCTCCATTTTTTTTTATACACCTCACAAGACCCCGGGAACGGCAACAGCAGAAGACAAGAGAGCACGGAGTGAGAGAAGTCCCTCTTAGCCGTCGGGGTGATTCTGCGATTTCCCCCCACACCCGGCGGGGAGCTGCTCAGGGGTCACGAGGCGGAGAATTGGGGCCTTCATTGATGTAGCTCCACCTCCAAACTCCACCACCTACCGGGAGCACAGGACCGTGGAATCAGGTGCATCATGCACATTCCTTCACACGCCAAGTGCAAAGTTCTCTATCATGGGCTTACCCCTCTTAAGAGAATACTCACTGGTCCTCAAAGTGAAACTAAAGATCATTTATACGATCTCATGTAGTTAACCCTGGCCTGCTGTCGGTGGGGGGGGGAGGGGGGAATTTCCTTGGGGTGTCTCCTGTTACACGCGGGTAACTTTGGCGGAAGATCGGCATAAACCCTACTTACGCGCATAGACTGGATTTACGCCAAAGATAGGGCAGCGGAGCTGGTAGAGACCCAAGGAAAATCGCCTCCATTATGTCCAATGGATTGATTGCGGGGCTTTGGGGAAAGAGCGGGTGGGGGGTGGGGGAGTGGAATTAATTGGGGAGCTCTTTCAAAGAGCCGGCACAGGCACGATGGGCTGAATGGCCTCCTTCTGTGCTGTATGATTCTATGATCTCAGTCTGTGCCTATCCCTATAATCACCAATCTCATTCCTAATCAGATACTTATCCAGCTCCTTTTGAAAACAGTTGATCTTGGGCTCCACTCGCCTCTGAGTCAGAAGGTTGTGGGTTCAAGTCCCACTCCAGGGACTTGAGCACATTAAGCTAGGCTGACACTCCAGTGCAGTACTGTCGGAGGTGCCGTCTTTCGGATGAGATGTTAAACCGAGGCCCCATCTGCCCTCTCAGGTGGACGTAAAAGATCCCACGGCCACTATTCGAAGAAGAGCAGGGGAGTTATCCCCGGTGTCCTGGACAATATTTATCCCTCAATCAACATAACAAAAACAGATTATCTGGTCATTTTCACATTGCTGTTTATGGGAGCTTGCTGTGTGCAAATTGGCTGCCGCGTTTCCCACATTACAGCAGTGACTCCGCTTCAAAAGTACTTCATTGGCTGTAAAGCGCTTTGAGATGTCCGGTGGTCGTGAAAGGCGCTATATCAATGCAAGTCTTTCTTTCTTTTCAACTGCTTTTGCTAGGAGCCTGCTCCACCTATGAGAGCTTGAAAGGCCTCGTTGCCACGGAAACGGCCGATGTTACTGCAAGTTCAAAATAGTTATAGAAAATAATAAAGGTCAAATTTGCAAACATTACAAATCATTTTCTCTGTTCTGTTTTCCCCATTTGAATAGCAACAGGCATCAAAATAAATATTGTCTCAGTAGCAGTGGTCTTCTTGTTTTAATTCACCGTGTGAAGAAGCTCAGGGTATGTTCCACACATCTAAGGCTCAATGGGAGACAAAAGAAAAGTCCTTCCAATCTCAAATCTTGCTTGAGGGCTAGACGATTAAATCACAATTTTGCATTTAAATGTAAAATGGGTGGATCGGAAATAATATACAGTGGGAGGGTTGGTGGAGAAACTGGAGTGGATATATTCTGTATGGGAGAGTGAGTTACTGTCAGAAAATCTGGAGGTCATTTGGAGGTCATTGCAAAGCCAATCTACATTGAGGTCCTATAATCATGTAATTTGCTAATTGAATTATGACGAGTGAAACTGTAAAGAGGAATTGTATTTCTTTTAAATTAGTCCCACTCCCCCTGCTCTTTCCCCATAGCCCTGCAAATCTTTCCTTTTCAAGTATTTATCCAATTCCCTTTTGAATTGAATCTGCTTCCACCGCCCTTTCAGGCAGTGCATTCCAGATCACAACAACTCGCTGAGGAAAAAATAATTTTTCTCATCTCCCCTCCGGTTCTTTTGCCTGGTAGATTCTTTCAAAAGTTTGCTACCCTTTGTGTCAGGAACATTTTCTAAGATCCATTTTAAATTTAGCCTTCACTATTTTAAATGTAATTCCTCTTGTTCTACTGGTCTGATTTATCATAAATAATGTACCTCAATGTGGTTCACCTCCCCCTTAATCTTTTAAACGTTAACAGGGGATCTAATTCAGTTATGTATAGTTTGCCTACATAACAGTAACTGCACTTCAAAAGTAATCCATTGGTTGTGATGAGGTGTTAGATAAATGTATCTTCTTTCTTTCTCTCTCGACTGTGCAGCTTAAACTTGTCTCGAAAAAGTAAGTCTGAAAACGCACAGAAAATGCTGGAAATACACTCAGGTGCTAGAACCTGCCACCCACGCCCAGTCTGGCGTACACATGACCCTAGTGCCACATTATGTGGTGGACTCTTAGGGGGAAAAATTCAGTTGGTTGCGCCTCCCGTTAGCGCCTTAAGAGGGTGCTAATGGGGCGCAAAGCATCTAGTGCCCAGGCGCGGCGAAGTTTGCGCCACTCGCGAAATTAACTAGACATTTTGCGGCGGCGCTAAACACTACCGCCACGATCTCCTGCGCCGCAGGATCGTGACGTCACTCGAGTGCGCAACGCCCCGGTATCGCCCCGGAGCGGATATTGAGTGGCGCCCCTTGCCTTACTGCCTGATGCTAGCAACGACAGGTTGAGGGGAGCGTTCTGCAGTCATGTAGGGAAAGGGGGAGCGCTATTTAAAGGTGACCGCTTCCTGCCTTTTATTGTTGGTGCCATTTTTGAACTACGCATTCTGAGAGAGAGAGGGAGAGACTTCTGGAGAGATTCAACATTGTGTGAAGGAGTTTTGGGTACTGAGCAGCACTTTGCAGGTTCATTTTGATTTGCCATTCCTTGTATCGATTTAGCAGAGACTGTGGGGGCATCACTCTGAGCTCTTTGCCTGGTACTCTCCATTGTTCTTTCCAGCACATTTGATGTGCAGGTCTCTCCAGGCCGAGATTCAAGGCTGCAATGAGCAGGATGTGGATGGAAAGCAAGATTAACCATCCCCTTTAAGAACTGGCCCATGCCATTGTGTGTGTGTTCCATTGCTGACTGACATCACATGAGCTTCGCCAGCGCTCTGAGGTAGCGCCTCGCTCCTCGGCCTTTGCGCCTTAAGACAGGTGTGAAGCACCTGATTTAGCACTGCAATCACCTCCAGGGGCGATAAAAGTCAAGTTTGCAGTCGGTGGCGATAATTAGCGCCAGGTGCTAATCTTTGTGCCCGGCCGATAATTGCGCCCCAAATGGGGCGATACTGAATTTCTCCACCTTAATGCCCTCTCAAGCTTAGCAAGCCACTCAGGGCAACTAGGGATGGGCAATAAATGTGGCCTTGCCAGCAACGCCCGCACTCCGAATGACCTTTTGGGTCCAATCCTTGAGGAAGGTTCTCCATCATAGACATTAATCTTTGGCCTTTTGGCAGTCGCTGATGGACCTGGCTGTGTACTTGCAACTCTTCTCCAACTTTATTCGTTGCAATAAATGAGATATTAGTCTTTGTTGCTCCCGGTGGCAACCCGGTCTGGTCCCAGACAGTGAGCATCAACCTCAGGCAGCTGACAGAATGCCATGTGCACATTAAGTAGAAGGCGGAAAACACCTAAGTTGTGAAGGACTCTTAGGGGTCAACCTAATTGGAACTGTTGTTTTTAAATCAAGGCCTTTGACATCTTGCCAAACAACAGTTCTCCTGTATTTAACATTCCTTCTATGTGACTGCAGCTAAATGTGGTAAAACTTTAAAAAACAACTTGCTCTTTTATCCCATAATCCTGAAGTTGTTTTTGCACCAGCTTTTAGCAACTATCTCCACCCAGACTTATTGAATGTCTAACCAAACATTCTTTGTGTTTTGTTCGTTAGGCAGATCAGTGAGTCAGCGGTAGAGATGAAGGTGGTAATAACTTTTTCACCCAGCACTAACTGTTCCTTTGATACGCCATTCCAAACCCTCAGGTGATGTTCCGCAGACATGATTCAGGGGCTGGGTGGAAGGAGAAACCTGAGAAAAGCAACAACAGCTTGTCTCAGAGACGGTGTGCGTGTGAGACAGTGTGTGTGAATGAGAAAATGTGCGTGAGAGAGAAAGTGTGTGAGAGAGAGAGGAATTTTCTCAAGGGAGGCGGGTTGGGGGGCGGGGGCCTCCGAAGCGGGTGGGAAACCCGGGAGGCCGGGTCTCCCGCAGGCCCTGCCGACTTTAACGGCAGGCCCTGATTTGAATGTGAGGCCTCGGATTCCCACCCGCAGCCAGCCAGATTGAGAGGCTGGGAAAGTTGGGTTTTTTTTGACAGCGGGTTGGGAACTCTCTCCCACATGCCTTTCCCACTGGTGCATCCGTCATCGTGGAGCCAACTCGACCTGCAGTGGCGGGGGACCCAATTGAAATCATTATGAGATACTTTACAGGCACTTAATAATCATTTTCCCCCTTCTTTTTAAATTTCCCTGCACGGCCACGGGATTCACGCAGCTCGGGAACCACATCTGTCAACCTGAGGCGTGAGTTCCGTGGCCATTGCTCCAGCTGATGACTTGACAGCATGAAAAACAAACCCAAATAAAAGCATGTTGATTACATCAGCTAACAGATTGGTGGAGATTTTGTTCTATTTGAAAAGCTACTGGTAAATGTTAATTTTTCACTGGCCACTCTCGACTGTTGCCTTCCAACTGAACAGTAATTGCAGTGAATTGATCGGCACTATAAAAAATGACATGTACCATCTGAATAAATGTTTGTGTTGTTGCTGGTCAGGCTTTTCTCACAGTATACTGTGATTGGCCAGTTACACATTAAATCAAGTCATCAACCGTAACAATTACGTTCTCATCACTCATTCCACTGGTTCAATTTGCTTTCAGACCCTGAATATGACTAATTTAATTTTTCAGTCTGAGACTTTAGGGTGAATTTCTGCAGAGGTTCTCTCACTTGTCCATTGTTAACTTTAACGGAAGAGCTGCAGAAATCCCAGAAACACATTGTAAGCACCACTTACACTGTTTGTCAGGGATTCATTCCGCAGCTCTTCCGCTGAACTTGCATAAGATTGTAAACCCACCCCTTTACAATTACATTTAAAATCTGCTTAATTTTATGTATTACCTATACACACACATCTTTTATTTGTACCAGTTACTGATACAAAAGTCTATCGATTTGTGACTAAAGCACCAATAACGTTACAATTAATGTACTTTTTTAATTATGTTCTTGATCGTATTTGTAGATGGCGTCATATTACTTAATGATAATATTATTTAAATATTTCTTTTGTCACTCATATATAACTTTTATTATATTATTATTATATTATTGTACAGTAAGAAAACTACTAGGCACTTGGTCTAAGCGTTAAACAAAGCTTTAATCAACTGTTTTACAACATGGAGGTCTAGTTGTGTCCTTCACTAGTTCCTGTTAAGAATGTCCTGCGCAAGCTGGGCCCGTGCCCGAGTATTTATACTCTCCCTGGACAGCGCCACCCGCAGGCCACTCAGTATTATTTCATGTCACCCACTATGTTAGATTAAACTTAAAATTTTATGTGACCATGGTCCCTTTGAAGATCCCGGCTTAAAACGCGTTGTGAATGATGTCACCAGGCCTGTTCCATCTAATTGGGCCGGGTAATGCGCTGAGTGAGCTTAATAGGCCCCATTAAGGTAAATTCATTTTCTACAACGGGATGCAGCCAGCAGCGGGGTCGCGACCCGCCACGGACACCGCCCACACCAGACCCGCCAAGGTAAGGAGAATTGCGGCCAGGGTGTGTGTGTGTGTGAGAGAATGGGCTGGATTTTGTCTTGGGGTCGGGTTGGGGTCGTGTGTTCCGCATTTCATGTTGCCCCCCCCCCCGCGACTCCAGATTAATGTGGATGAATGATGCAATTTTCACTTAATTGGGCAATTGAGTTCCAGCATGTGGGAACCCATGAACCAATTAGTGGTTTCAGTCTGAAAGATAAGAGAGAGAGAGAGAGAGAGAGAGAGAATTTTTTTTCCATCCAGGTCCTCTCACAGCAAAGGCCAGGCAGTCTCTGAAGACATTCAATGCAGCAGCATCAGAGGCGACTTTCAGACCTAATACTACTACTACCTTCATCACAATACTACTACTACCTTCATCACATCTCCGTTGTAATAGTGGACTTGCAGCTGATAGTCAGCTATCCACTTGTGCTCCCGCCAGGTTTCACTGGCGTGTTTCACACCAGGCGTGCTTCACGTCGGAAAAGGGTTAAACTAGCTAAAACGTTTCAAAATGGCATTACGGAGCCAATTTAGGGCTTGTTAAGGGCTTTAATGGCCTCTCCCGCCTCTTGGAGGCGGGACGGAGTCGGGAACCCCGCGACTGATTTTGTCAAAATTGCGTGGAGGCGGGATGGAGTCGGGATGGGGTCGGGACCCCCGAATCTGCAATTTTAACCCCCCACACGCCTCCAAACCCGACTCCACGGGTCATTGAAAATCCAGCCCAATGTGTTCCCTCTAGTCCTGTGTTCACATCTAGGTCAAAATATCCCCCGTACAGCCTCTCTGTGTTTTTGAGGAGCTGTATGAAAATAGCCCAATGTTGTTCCAGAGTTTGCTTACCCTGAGGCCATGTGTATAATGGTGTGAGGCCGTGTGTACGTCTGCCATGTGTATCTGAGGGGTGGGAGTTTCACTCTTTATGAATGGTGCCGTGGGCTCTCAGCCATAAGGAAAAGGCAGACAGATCTCCGACAAAAACAGGAATTCCTAAGGTTAATATGGAGCTGCCCTCTTAAGTTTTCAAAATGGAAGACAAAAAATGGGCCCTCTCTGAAAGAGGGGCAAATGTCTTTTGCACAGAAATCAATTAAGATAACAAATATTTTGTTGGCTAAAGAATGCAAATGAAAAACGTAAATTCCAGTTGCCATCAAGTGTCAGAATAAGCCGTCCATTCTGGATCAGAAGGCTGGGCGGTTACAAGCAATTATCTCTTTGCCAAGGTGTTGAAACTGTTAATATTTTGAATGTCAACCTGCTGCAAAGAAATGATTTGAGCTCCAATTCCATTTGATCTTCAGTACTCTATTTGTCGAGCCTCTATTGATGATGGGGATAATTAGGACTGGCCGTAAGCATATCCTATCATTGACAGGACATTTCTAAGAGGTTTTTCAGAGGTTGTTGTAACTATGGGTGCTTGTCTTTTAAATAGTCCACCCTGTTTTTATGTAAGTTCAATTATTATTCGAAATAGTATCTTCAAATTTTCCTGCTTAAAATTTTTTTTTTATTCGTTCATGGGATGTGGGCATCGCTGGCAAGGCCAGCATTTATTGCCCATCCCTAATTGCCCTTGAGAAGGTGGTGGTGAGCTGCCTTCTTGAACCGCTGCAGTCCGTGTGGTGAAGGTACTCCCACAGTGCTGTTAGGGAGGGAGTTCCAGGATTTTGACCCAGCGACGATGAAGGATCGGCGATATACTTCTAAGTCAGGATGGTGTGTGACTTGGAGGGGAACTTGGAGGTGGTGGTGTTCCCATGCTTCTGCTGCCCTTGTCCTTCCAGGTGGAAGAGGTCGTGGGTTTGGGAGGTGCTGCCGAAGAAGCCTTGGAGAGTTGCTGCAGTGCATCTTGTAGATGGTACACACTGCAGCCACGGTACACCGGTGGTGGAGGGAGGGAATGTTTAAGGTGGTGGATGGGGTGCTGCTCAAGCGGGCTGCTTTGTCCTGGATGGTGTCGAGCTTCTTGAGTGTTGTTGGAGCTGCACTCATCAAGGCAAGTGGAGAGTATTCCATCACATTCCTTACTTGTGACTTGTAGATGGTAGAAAGGATTTGGGGAGTCAGGAGCTGAGACACTCGTCGCAGAATACCTAGCCTCTGACCTGCTCTTGTTGCCACACTATTTATGTGGCTGGTCCAGTTAAGTTTCTGGTCAATGGTGACCCCCCAGGATGTTGATGGTGGGGGATTCAGCAATGGTCATGCCATTGAATGCAAAGGGGCGGTGGTTAGACTCTCACTTGTTGGAGATTGTCATTGCCTGGCACTTCTGTGGCATGAATGTTACCTGCCACTTATCAGCCCAAGCCTGAAAGTCATCCAGGTCTTGCTGCATGCGAGCATGGACTGCTTCATTATCTGAGGAGTTGTGAATGGCACTGAACACTGTGCAGTCATCAGCGAACATCCCCACTTCTGACATGATGGAGGGAAGGTCATTGAAGGAGCTGAAGATGGTTGGGCCTGGGACACTGCCCTGAGGAACTCCTGCAGCGATGTCCTGGGGCTGTGATGATTGACCTTCAACCACCACAACCATCTTCCTTTGTGCTAGGTATGACTCCAGCCAGTGGAGAGTTTCCCCCCGATTCCCATTGACTTCAGTTTTACTAGGGCTTCTTGATGCCGCACTCGGTCAAATGCTGCCTTGATGTCAAGGGCAGTCACTCTCACCTCACCTCTGGAATTCAGCTCCTTTGTCCATGTTTGGATCATGGTTGTAATGAGGTCGGGAGCTGAGTGGTCTTGGCGGAACCCAAACTGGGTATCAGTGAGCAGGTTATTGGTGAGTAAGTACCACTTGATAGTACTGTCGACAACACCTTCCATCACTTTGCTGATGATTGAGAGTAGACTGATGGGGTGGTAATCGACCGTGTTGGATTTGTCCTGCTTTTTGTGGACAGGACATACCTGGGCAGTTTTCCACATTGTCGGGTAGATGCCAGTGTTGTAGCTGTACTGGACCAGCTTGGCTAGAGGCGCGGCTAGTTCTGGAGCACAAGTCTTCAGCACGATAGCCGGGATGTTGTCAGGGCCCATAGCCTTTGCTGTATCCAGTGCGCTCAGCCGTTTCTTGATATCACGTGGAGTGATTAAAATTGGTTGAAGACTGGCTTCTGTGATGGTGGGGACCTCAGGAGGAGGCCGATATGGATCATTCACTTGGCACTTCTGGCTGAAGATGGTTGCAAACGCTTCAGCCTTGTCTTTTGCACTCACGTGCTGGGCTCCACCATCATTGAGGATGGGGATATTCATGGCGCCTCCTCCTCCCGTTAGTTGTTTAATGGTCCACCACCATTCACGACTGGATGTGGCAGGACTGCAGATCTTTGATCTGATCCATTGATTGTGGGATCGCTTAGCCCTGTCTATAGCATGCTGCTTCCGCTTTTTAGCATGCATGTAGTCCTGTGTTGCAGCTTCCCCAGGTTGGCACCTCATTTTTAGGTACGCCTGGTGCTGCTCCTGGCATGCTCTTCTACACTCCTTATTGAACCAGGGTTGGTCCCCTGGCTTGATGGTAATGGTAGAGTGAGGGATATGCCGGGCCATGAGGTTACAGATTGTGGTGGAATACAATTCTGCTGCTGCTGATGGCCCACAGCGCCTCATGGATGCTTCTGTAGATAATTCTATCTGTAAATAAATTAGAAACATAGAAACATAGAAAAATAGGAGCAGGAGTAGGCCATTCGGCCCTTTGAGCCTGCTCCGCCATTCAATATGATCATGGCTGATCCTCTATCTCAATACCATATTCCCGCTCTCTCCCCATACCCCTTGATGTCTTTTGTGTCTAGAAATTTATCTATCTCCTTCTTAAATATATTCAGTGACTTGGCCTCCACAGCCTTCTGTGGTAGAGAATTCCACAGGTTCACCACCCTCTGAGTGAAGAAATGTCTCCTCATCTCAGTCCTAAATGTCCTAACCCGTATCCTGAGACTGTGACCCCTCGTTCTAGACCCCCCAGCCAGGGGAAACATCCTCCCTGCATCCAGTCTGTCTAGCCCTGTCAGAATTTTATACGTTTCAATGAGATCCCCTCTCATTCTTCTAAACTCTAGTGAATACAGGCCTAGTCGACCCAATCTCTCCTCATACGACAGTTCTGCCATCCCAGGAATCAGTCTGGTGAACCTTCGCTGCACTCCCTCTATGGCAAGTATATCCTTTCTTAGGTAAGGAGACCAAAACTGCACACAGTACTCCAGATGTGGTCTCACCAAGGCCCTGTATAACTGTAGCAAGACATCCTTGCTCCTGTACTCAAATCCTCTTGCAATGAAGGCCAACATACCATTTGCCTTCCTAACTGCTTGCTGCACCTGCATGTTTGCTTTCAGTGACTGGTGTACAAGGACACCCAGGTCCCTTTGTACCTCAACATTTCCCAATCTATCACCATTTAAATAATACTCTGCCTTTCTGTTTTTCCTACCTGAAGTGGATACCTTCACATTTATCCATGTTATACTGCATCTGCCATGTATTTGCCCACTCACTCAACTTGTCTAAATCGCCTTGAAGCCTCTTTGCATCCTCCTCACAACTCACAATCCCACCTAGTTTTGTGTTGTCAGCAAAATTGGAACTATCAAAGGTTGTAATCTCTGGATTACTCCCAGTGCCACGTGCTAGTGAGTATAGGAATAGGAGGATAGAGCAGATGAATGCGTGGCTAAAGAGTTGGTGCAGGAGGGAGGACTTTAGTTTCCTGGATCACTGGGTCTGTTTCTGGGGAAGGTGAGACCTGTACAAGTTGGACGGGTTGCACTTGAACTGGAACGGGACCAACATCCTTGCGGGGAGGTTTGCTAGTGCTGTTGGGGGGGATTTAAACTAACTTGGCAGGGGGATGGGGTATGGAGTGGAGCTATAGTAGGGGGTGATGCACAGCCAAATATAGAGGAAAAAACAATTCAGTCTGGAAGGCAGAGCAAATATGTAATGGCACAAGGGAGTATGGCAAGGCTGGATGGCATTTATTGTAATGCAAGGAGTCTTACAAGTAAGGCAGATGAATTGAAGGTGTTGATGAACACATGGGAGTATGATATTGTTGCTATCACAGAGACATGGTTTCGGGAGGGGCAGGACTGGCAGCTCAATATTCCGGGGTATAGAATCTTCAGGCGAGACAGAGGGGGGTGTAAAAGAGGAGGGGGTGTCATAATATTAATCAAGGAGTCAATTACTGCAGTAAGGAGGGATGATATCTTAGCAGGTTCCTCTAATGAGGCCATATGGGTAGAACTTAAAAACAAAAAGGGGGTAAGCACTTTGCTGGGAGTGTACTATAGGCCCCCAAACAGTCACGGGGAGATAGAGGAACAGATATGTAGGCAAATCTCAGAGAAGTGTAGAAATAATAGGGTAATAATGGTAGGAGATTTTAACTTCCCCAATATTAACTGGGATAGTCAGAGTGTGAAAGGCTTAGAGGGTGCGGAATTCTTAAAGTGCATCCAGGAGAGCTTTTTGAGCCAGCATGTAGAAAGTCCTACAAGAGAGGGGGCGGTACTGGACCTAATTCTAGGGAATGTAACCGGGCAAGTGGTTGGATCTCAAACAAGCGTGCTAAGCTTGAATAAAGGAGACTATGAAGGTATGCGAGCGGAATTGAGTAGAGTGGATTGGGAAAATAGATTAAAGGGTAAGACGACACATGATCAGTGGTGTACATTCAAGGAGTTATTTTACAACTTCCAAAAAAAATATATTCCACTGAAAAGAAAAGGGTGTAAAAGAAAGGACAGTCATCTGTGGCTAAGTAAAGAAATTAAGGATAGTATTCGACTAAAAACAAGGGCATATAAGGTAGTGAAATCTAGTGGGAGGACAGAGGATTGGGAAAACTTTAAAAGGCAGCAAAAAATAACAAAAAGATTGATTAAGAAAGGGAAGATAGATTATTAAAGTAAATTAGCAAAAAATATAAAAACAGATAGTAAGAGTTTTTATAGTTATATAAAAAGAAAAAGGGTGGCTAAAGTAAATGTTGGTCCCTTAGAGGATGAGACCGGGAAATTAATGGTGGGAAATATGGAGATGGCAAAAACACTGAATGAATATTTTGTATCAGTCTTTACAGTAGAGGACACTAAGAATATCCCAACACTGGACAAACAGGGGGCTATAGGGGGAGAGGAGCTAAACACGATCAAAATCACTAAGGAAGTGGTACTCAGTAAAATAATGGGACTCAAGGCGGATAAATCACCTGGACCTGATGGCTTACATCCTAGAGTCTTGAAGGAAGTGGCGGTAGGGATTGTAGATGCATTGGTAATAATTTTTCAAAACTCCCTGGATTCCGCTAAGGTCCCGGCAGACTGGAAAACTGCTAATGTAACACCCTTATTTAAAAAGGGCAGTAGACAGAAGGCTGGTAACTATAGACCGGTTAGCCTAACATCTGTGGTAGGTAAAATTTTGGAGTCCATTATTAAGGAAACAGTAACAGGACATTTGGATAATCATAATTTAATAGGACAAAGTCAGCATGGTTTTACGAAGGGGAAGTCATGTTTGACAAATTTGCTGGAGTTCTTTGAGGAAGTAACATATAGAGTGGATAAAGGGGAACCAGTAGACGTAGTGTATTTAGACTTCCAAAAGGCATTTGACAAGGTGCCACACAAAAGATTATTGCTTAAGGTAAAAAATCACGGGATTGGGGGTAATATTCTGGCATGGATAGAGGATTGGCTATCTAACAGAAAGCAAAGAGTTGGGATAAATGGTTCATTCTCAGACTGGCAATCAGTAACTAGTGGTGTTCCACAGGGGTCAGTGCTGGGTCCCCAACTCTTTACAATCTATATTAACGATTTGGAGGAAAGGACCAAGTGTAACATATCAAAATTTGCAGATGATACTAAGATGGGAGGGAAAGTAGTGAGTGAGGAGGACATAAAAAACCTGCAAGGGGACATAGACAGGCTAAGTAAGTGGGCAGAGATTTGGCAGATGGAATACAACACTGGAAAGTGTGAGGTGATGCACTTTGGCAGGAAAAATCCTAGAGCAATTTATTATCTTAATGGCAAGAAACTGGAGAGTACTGAAGTGCAAAGGGATCTGGGGGTCCTGGTGCACGAAACTCAAAAGGTTAGTATGCAGGTGCAACAAGTGATTAAGAAGGCAAATGGAATGTTGGCTTTCATTGCTAGGGGGATAGAATATAAAAATAGGGAGGTATTGCTTCAGTTGTACAAGGTATTGGTGAGACCGCACCTGGAATACTGCATACAGTTTTGGTGTCCTTACTTAAGGAAAGACATCCTTGCTCTCGAGGCAGTGCAAAAAAGGTTCACTCGGTTAATCCCGGGGATGAGGGGGTGGTCATATGAGGAGAGGTTGGGTAGATTGGGACTCTACTCATTGGAGTTCAGAAGAATGAGAGGCGATCTTATTGAAACATATAAGATTGTGAAGGGGTTGGATCGGGTGGATGCGGGGAGGATGTTCCCGATGACGGGTGAGACTAGAACTAGGGGACATAGTCTTAGAATAAGGGGCTGCTCTTTCAAAACTGAGATGAGGAGGAACTACTTCACTCAGAGGGTGGTAGGTCCATGGAATATGCTGCCACAAAAAGCTGTAGAAGCTACATCATTAAATAAATTTAAAACAGAAATAGACAGTTTCCTAGAAGTAAAGGGCATTAAGGGTTACGGGGAGCGGGCAGGAATTTGGACATGAGTCTAGGTTCGGATCGGTCATGGCCCTATGGGTAGTGGAGCGGGCCCAGGGACCGTGTAGCCTGATTCTGCTCCTATTTCGTGTGTGCAATTCTGTTAGATGCAGGAGATGGTTCTGTGATAGTAGATAGTAGATTGGCGGTTAGGATCAGATCAGCCATGATCTTATTGAATGGCGGAGCAGGCTCGAGGGGCCGATTGGCCTACTCCTGCTCCTATTTCTTATGTTCTTATGTTCTTAGAAGTGTCAGTAGGAGAGCATTTTGGTGACAGTGACCATAATTCGGTGAGATTTAAGGTAGTCATGGAAAAGGACAAAGATGGACTGGAAATAAAGGTTCTAAATTGGGGGAAGGCCGATTTTAATATGATAAGGCAGGATCTGGCCAAAGTGGACTGGGATCAGCTACTTGTAGGAAAATCCACATCAGAGCAGTGGGAGTCTTTCAGAAGGAAATAGAGAGAGTACAGTGCCAACATGTTCCCGTAAAGGTCAAGGGTGGGACCAACAAGTCCAGGGAACCCGGGATGTCAAAGGATATACAAGAATGGATTAGGAAAAAAAGGGAGGCTTTTGGCAGATACAAAGGACTAAAAACAGTGGAAGCCCTAGAGGAGTATAAAAAGTGCAGGGGGGTACTTAAAAAAGAAATTAGGAGAGCGAAGAGGGGGCATGAAAAAACACTGGCGGACAAAATAAAGGAAAATCCAAGGTGTTTTATAAGTATATTAAGGTCAAGAGGATAACCAGGGAAAGAGTAGGGCCCATTAGGGACCAAAGTGGCAATCTGTGTGTAGAGCCGGAAGATGTAGGTGAGGTTTTAAATTAATATTTTGCATCTGTGTTCACTATGGAGAAGGGTGATGTAGGCATAGAAATCAGGCAGGGGGATTGTGATATACTTGAACAAATTAGCATTGAGAGGGAGGAGGTACTAGCGGTTTTAGCGGGCTTAAAAGTGGATAAATCCCCAGGCCCAGACGAGATGTATCCCAGGCTGCTGTGTGAGGCAAGGGAGGAGATTGCAGGGGCTCTGACACAAATTTTCAGAACATCTCTGGCCTCAGGAGAGGTGCCAGAGGACTGGAGGACAGCTAACATTATTCAAGAAGGGTAGTAGGGATAAACCAGGGAATTACAGGCCAGTGAGCCTAACATCAGTGGTAGGGAAATTATTGGAAAAAATTCTGAGGGACAGAATTAGTCTCGACTTGGAGAGGCAAGGATTAATCAAGGATAGTCAGCATGGCTTTGTCAGGGGGAGATCATGTCTAACCAATTTGATTGAAGTTTTTGAAGGGGTGACTAGGTGTGTGGATGAGGGTAGTGCAGTTGATGTAGTCTACATGGACTTCAGTAAGGCTTTTGACAAAGTCCCACATGGGAGGCTGGTCAAGAAGGTAAGAGTCCATGGGATCCAGGGCAATTTGGCATATTGGATCCAAAATTGGCTTAGTGGCAGGAGGCAGAGGGTGACGGTCGAAGGTTGTTTTTGTGACTGGAAGCCTGTGTCCAGTGGTGTACCGCAGGGATCGGTGCTGGGTCCCTTGCTGTTTGTAGTATACATTAATGATTTAGATATGAATGTAGGAGGTATGATCAGTAAGTTCGCAGATGACACGAAAATTGGTGGAGTGGTAAATAGCGAGGAGGGAAGCCTCAGGCTACAGGACGATATAGGCGGGTTGGTCAGATGGGCAGAACAGTGGCAAATGGAATTTAACCCTGAAAAGTGTGAGGTGATGCATTTTGGGAGGACTAACAAGGCAAGGGAATACACAATGAATGGTAGGACCCTAGGAAGGACAAAGGATCAGAGGTACCTTGGTGTGCATCTACATAGATCCCTGAAGGCAGCAGGACAGGTAGATAAGGTGGTTAAGAAGGCATATGGGATACTTGCCTTCATTAGCCAAGGCATAGAATATAAGAGCAGGGAGGTTATGATGGAGCTGTACAAAACGCTAGTTAGGCCACAGCTGGAATAGTGTGTGCAGTTCTGGTTGCCACACTATAGGAAGGATGTGATTGCATTAGAGAGGGTGCAGAGGAGATTCACCAGGATGTTACCTGGGCTGGAGCGTTTCAGCTATGAAGAGAGACTGGACAGGCTGGGGTTGTTTTCCTTAGAGCAGAGAAGGCTGAGGGGGGGACCTGATTGAGGTGTACAAAATTATGAGGGGCATAGATAGGGTAGATAGAAAGGAACTTTTCCCCTTCGTAGAGGGGTCAATAACCAGGGGGCATAGTTTCAAGGTAAGGGGCAGGAGGTTTAGAGGGGATTTGAGGAAAAACTTTTTCACCCAGAGGGTGGTTGGAATCTGGAACTCACTGCCTGAAAGGGTGGTAGAGGCAGGAACCCTCACAACATTCAAGAAGCATTTAGATGAGCACTTGAAACGCCATAGCATACAAGGCTACGGACCAAGTGCTGGAAAATGGGATTAGAATAGACAGGGCTTGATGGCCGGCGCAGACACGATGGGCGAAGGACCTCTTTCTGTGCTGTATAACTCTATGACTCTACTCTATTACATTTGGTTCCCTCATCCAAATCATTGCTATATATTGTGAATAGCTGGGGCCCAAGCACTGATCCCTGCGGTATCCCACTAGTCACCGCCTGCCACCCCAAAAAAGACCCATTTATTCCTACTCTCTGTTTCCTGTGTGTTAACCAATTTTTAATCCATACCAGTATATTACCCCCAATCCCATGTGCTTTAATTTTGCACTGGTGTTCTTATGTGGGACTTTATCAAAGGCCTTCTGAAAATCCAAATACACCACATCCACTGGTTCTCCCTTATCTATTCTACCAGTTACATCCTCAAAAAACTCCAGTAGGTTTGTCAAACACAATTTCCCTTTCATAAATCAATGTTGACTTTGTCTAATCCCGTTGATATTTTCTAAGTGTCCTGTTATCACATCCTTTATAATAGACTCTAGCATTTTCCCTACTACCGGTCTGTAGTTCCCTGTTTACTCTCTCCCTCCTTTTTTAAATAGTGGGGTTACATTTGCCACCCTCCAATCTGCAGGAACTGTTCCATAATCTATAGAATTTTGGAAGATGACAACCAATGCATCCACTATTTCCATGGCTACCTCTTTTAGTACTCTGGGATGCAGATTATCAGGCCCTGGGGATTTACCGGCTTTCAGTCCCATTAATTTCTCCAGCACTATTTTTTACTAATACGAATTTCCTTTAATTCCTCCTTCTCACTAGACCCTTGGTTCCCTAGCATTTCTGGGAAGTCATTTGTGTCCGTAAGATCGTAATTTTAGCCTGTACACATGGTGTTTTCTGCCTAATGGGATGATGAGAGAATGTGGTGGGTAGCGGTTGGGTTAGATGAAGCTGGGTGGAAGGAGGCTGGTATGGAGCATAAACACCGGCATAGACCTGTTGGGCTGAATGGCCTGTTTCTGTGCTGTAAATATTTTGTAAGACTTTGTAGAGGCAAGAGGGGTGGATTTTGGTTTTAGAAGTGAGGATGTTTGCTGATGATTGCACAGTGTTCAGTTCCATTCGTAATTTCTCAGACATTGAAGCAGTCCATGCCCATATGCAGCAACACTTGGACCACATCCAGGCTTGGGTTGATAGTGGCAGGTAGCATTCGCACCACACAAGTCATCCAGGCAATGACCATCTCCAACAAGAGAGAGTCTAACCACCTCTCCTTGATATTCAATGGCATTCCCATCGCCGAATCCCCCACCATCAACATCCTGGGGTTACCATTGACCAGAAACTTAACCGGACCAGCAATACTTGCCTGAATGTTGTCGTTCCAATGACACTCAAGAAGCTCAACACCATTCAGAACAAAGCAGCCCGCTTGATCAGTACCCCATCCACCACCATAGCATTCCCTCCCTCCACCATGGCTGCAGTGTGTACCATCTACAAGATGCACTGCAGCAACTCACCAAGGCGTCTTCGACAGCACCTCCCAAACCCGCGACCTCTTCCACCTAGAAGGACAAATGCAGCAGGCACATGGGAACACCATCACCTCCAAGTCACTTCCAAGTTCCCCTCCAAGTCACACACCATCCTGACTTGGAAATATAATTGCCTTTGCTTCATCGTCACTGGGTCAAAATCCTGGAACTCCCTCCCTTGGAGCACTGTGGGAGCACCTTCATCACATGAACTGCAACAGTTCAAGAAGGAGGCTGACCACCACCTGCTCAAGGTCAACTAAGGATGGGTAATAAATGCTGGCCTTGCCAGCGATGCCCACATCCCATGAATGAATTAAAAAAAAAGGTAAGAACCTTCCTTCAGGCCTAAATGCAAAAGCATGACCAAATGAGCCAACTGGCAGCACTTGTACTAGCGATGGCCTGGTAGCCACTTGCTGCCTGCCATACCTTCATCTACGTGTCCCTCAGCAAACTTGCTGCTCCGTATGGCTCCATTTACTGCTCAACTGGCTGGGATTCAGTCCCCTTCCCTTTCCTTTCTTTTGCTATGCAGTGAGAAAAGTATAAAAAATGCTTTTCGGAAGCAGGACTATTACAGTGTCCGTAGAGCAAAAGAAAGAACTCTATCCAAAGAATGAGGTTGTTAGTTTTACAAGAACAGTCAGTGCTATGGGGTTCTTCCCCTCCCCTCTGCACCCTCCCCACCCCCGACCCCCACCCCCACTCCATCAACCCAGGTGCCTGGCCTCCACTGCCGCAAAAAGTCTTTGAAATGAAAGGCTCACGGTGTGTGGATTGGCAGCCCCAGGCTTATGTCCCATGATGCAGTGTGTTGGAGCAGTCCTGAGGGTGGCACACGGGCAAGGCACGACGCGAAATTCTGGACATCAACAGAAAGTTAGTGAAAGGCACTGACTTCAACCAAAATTAAAGCAGCGGTGTTGCCGTTTGCCAAGTGTAATGATGTGGCAATGCTACTGCTGCAAGAGCAGGTGGTGCGGTGAGGTAAAGCACTGTTGGTTTATCCCTGGGTCCCAATGGGTTTCAACCCAGCTCCGGCTGATGGATGAAAATCTCTCTCTCTCTCACTTGGCTACAAAGAACCTAAGCGGACGATGCTATGGCAGTGCCAATTCAACTCCTAGTGGGCGCGAGTCCACAGCACAATGCAAACCCAAAATCTGGCACCAATAGGCACGACATTGGCAATCTCACTCAGACAGACAATGTACCTGAGGCTACATTCTTCCCCACAGAGAGAGAGAGAGAGAGGGACAGAGCTGGAAGGAGAATGGCAGTGGGTCACTTTCAGAAGCACCTGGCTTCTTTCAAGGTGGCATCGGTGATAGATTGAGAACTCATTGCCTGCCCAGCTGAGCCTCAGACACTGGATGGCACATGATGTGGACAGAATAAAGGGACCTGGATTAGCAAGAACACCAATTCTTCCTAAATAACAACAGAAAACGCTGGAAAACCTCAGCAGGCCAGGCAACATCCGTGGAGAGAGAAACAGAGTTAACGTTTCATGTCGAAACCCTTTGTCGGAACTCCAATTCTTCCTATGTGGACTGAGAAGGCTTTAACAGTTTTATCAAGTAAAGGCTTTTGATAAGGTTCCACATGGCAGACTGGTCACGGAGTTAAAAGCCCATGGGATCCAGGGCAAAGTGTCAAGTTGGATTCAAAACTGGCTCGGAGACAGGAAGCAGAGGGTAATGGTTGATGGGTGTTTTTGTGACTGGAAGGCTGTTTCCAGTGGGGTTCCGCAGGGCTCAGTACTAGGTCCCTTGCTTTTTGTGGTATATATCAACAATCTTGACTTGAATATAGGGGGTATGATTAAGAAGTTTGCAGATGATACTAGAATCGGCTGTGTGGTTGATACTGAAGAAGGAAGCTGTAGACTGCAGGAAGATATCAATACGATAGCAAAATACTGCAGATGCTGGAAATCCGAAATAACAACAGAAAACGCTGGAAAAACTCAGCAGGCCAGGCAGCATCCGTGGAGAGAGAAAGAGAGTTGACGTTTCAGGTCGAAAGGTCATCGACCTGAAACGTCAACTCTCTTTCTCTCTCCACGGATGCTGCCTGGCCTGCTGAGTTTTTCCAGCGTTTTCGGAAGATATCAATAAATTGGTCAGGTGAGCAGAACAGTGGCAAATGGAATTCAATCCGGAGAAGTGTGAGGTAATGCATTTGGGGAGGGCTAACAAGGAAAGAGAATACACATTAAATGGTAGGACACTGAGTAGTGTAGAGGAACAAAGGGACCTTGGAGTGCATGTCCACAGATCCCTGAAGGTAGCGGGCCAGGTAGATAAAGTGGATAAGAAGGCATATGGAATGCTTGCCTTTATTAGGCGTGGCATAGAATACAAGAGCAGGGGGGTTATGCTTCAACTGTATAAAACACTAGTTAGGCCTCAGCTAGAGTACTGCGTGAAGTTCTGGTCACCACACTACAGGAAAGATGTGATTGCACTAGAGAGGGTACAGAGGAGATTTACAAGGGTGTTGCCTGGAGTAGAGAATCTTAGCTATGAGGAAAGATTGGATAGGCTGGGTCTGTTTTCCTTGGAACAGAGGAAGCTGAGGGGAGACCTTATTGAGGTGTATAAAATTATGAGGGGCGTAGATAAAGTGGATAGAAAGGACCTATTTCCCTTAGCAGAGGGGTCAAAAACCAGGGGGCACAGATTTAAAGTAATTGGGGGAAGGTTTAGAGGGGATTTGAGGGGAAATTTCTTCACCCAGAGGGCTGTGGGGGTCTGGATCTCACTGCATGAAAGGGTGGTAGAGGCAGGAACCCTAACCACATTTAAAAAGTACTTGGATGTGCACTTGGAATGCTCTAACCTGCAAGGCTACGGACCAAGAGCTGGGAAGTCGGATAAGGCTGGATAGCTCTTTGTTGGCCGGCGCGGACACGCTGGGCCGAAATGGCCTCCTTCCGTGCTGTAACTTTCTATGATTCTATGATTCTATGAAGTAGGTTTCCCACCATTCATCAAGCCCAAAACTAGACGAGAGGATTTGTTGGGGATGGAGTAGAAGGAGGGGTTATGAAGGAGGGGTCAGCCTACTCAAAACCAAGTGTCTGGTGCAAAACTAGTCAGATAGTAGTGGCCAACACGTGCCAGTTACGCATTGCAATGCTCATCTTACAATCCCAGCTCTGTCGCTGTGGACAGGCTTCAGATGCAGGTCTCGCAACAGAAAGGGAGAAATGTCGAGAGGGAAGAGCCAGCTTAGGTCACTCACACAGCCGCGAAACATTCAAAAATACAACAGCAGCAACCTGAATTTCTGTAGAGTTCCTTATGTAAAAGAAACATCTCAGAGCAGTTAGCAAAGCAGAAAAAGGTGGACACCGAAGAAAAAAGACTTGCATTTATGTAACACATTTCATGCCCACCGCACGTCTCAAAGCGCTTTACAGCCAATGAAATACTTTTTGGAGTGGAGTCACTGTTGTAATGTACGAAACGCAGCAGCCAATTTGCGCACAGCAAGCTCCCACAAACAGCAATGTGATAATGACCAGATAATCTGTTTTTTAGTGATGTTGATTGAGGGATAAATATTGGCCCGGACACCGGGGATAACTCCCCTCGCTCTTATTCGAATAGTGGCTGTGGGATCATTTCCGTCCACCTGAGAGGGCAGACGGGGCCTCGGTTTAACGTCTCATCCGAAGGACCAAGCAGAAATTTGGGGAGAGTGAGGGAGACATCAAAGAGAAGGGTTTTTAGGAGCCTTTTTTTTGAAAGCAGGGAGTTCGGAAAAGTGGTTTGGTGAGAGAAATCTCGAGGGCACCTTGGCCGTCACATTGATGCCCTAGGCATGCCTGATGCAATTTCAGGCAGGCAGGTAAATGGCCAATCAGCCTACCCATTTTAGGACAATCCAGCAGCTTTCACGATTATTTTACCTGGTGCCAGCCCACAGATGACCTGAATTTACTGAACTCAATCTCCCAACTTGCCACGATGTGATTTAAACTCACAACCTCTGGACTGCGAGTCCAGTACCATAACCACTGGGCTACCATATCCAGGCCTCAGCATACGTGATGGAAATGTAATATTAAAATGTTACAATCCATTCCTCAGATTCTTGGGGAACTTAAGAAATCAGATTCATTTTCCACATATTTCTTCAGCTCTCTTTCCCGGGGATAGACTTTCGCCCATTTTCCATTCCTGGGTGAAAAAGTAAGTCTGAGTATAAAGCAGGGAGCGGCACCCTAACCTCACAAGTACCTAGGAGGCCAATATATCCCCCGTGGGTACATTTTCGGAGACTCTTTTGCGGCATGGAGTCGCAGTTGACGGTTGCGTGGATCGGGCGTGGGGCGTCAGTCTGCCTGATTCGTGCCGCTCCCCATTTTCTGATCATTAAGACTGAATGACTTGGAAAGTTGAGAATAGGGAAAGCTGATCTCCGCACCCAATCCTCCGGGCCACACTCCTGTCGATCGAGACTCCATGCCAGGAGCAGAATCAACGGAAATTTACCCTCTAACGTCTCTTAGGTGGATGAGATGAGTCTTTAGCTTGACTGACAGTAAATGTCACCCGTCATTTTCTAGGACAACTGCTAATTATATCACCTCCCACGAGAGAAACAAATTAGGCTTGTATCATTTAATTAAGTAACCTCACAAAACCTCTTTTTTTTAAAAAGAAAGGATATATATATATATATATATATTTTATAAGAGATCACCTTGAAAAGGAAAGCTAGCTTTTAATTCTTTCGTTGCTGGCGTTGCTATATTATTAGAATCATATCGGGACAGCGAGTACTTTGACAGCACTCTTCATCCTTTTGACCTGGATCTCAAACATCTGTGTAGACCCAATGGGTAGAGGCAGCACTGGTCCAGAAATTGTGGGTTTATGGATGGGACTTGCCAGAGACAAAGTAACAATGTTCCATCATGTCAGCCGTGGCTCAGTTGGTAGCACTCTCTCCTCTGGGTCAGAAGGTTGTGGGTTCATAGTCCCGCTCCAGCGACTTGAGTTCAAAAATCTAGGCTGGCAGTCCTGAGGGAGTGCTGCACTGTCGGAGGTGCCGTCTTTCGGATGAGATGTTAAACCGAGGCCCCGTCTGCCCTCTTGGGTGGACGTAAAAGATCCCATGGCACTATTTTGAAGAGCAGAGGAGTTATCCTCAGTGTCCTGGCCAATATTTATTCCTCAATCAACATCACGAAAACTGATTATCTGATCATTGTTGTTTGTGGGAGCTTGCTGTGTGCAAATTGGTTGCCACGTTTCCTACATTACAATAGTGACTACACTTCAAAAAGTACTTCATTGACTGTAAAGCGCTTTGGGACATCCGGCGGTCATGAAAGGTGCTATAGAAATGCAATTTGTGAGGTACCTGAGTAAAGGTCCGTAATGCATATCACCAGCAGGGTTTGAAAGAGTAGAGAGGAGAGAAATGGGAAAGTGTTTAGGCGACGCCAATGTTGGATTTCCCGAGCCTGTAGGTTGTAGGATGAAAGGAGGCGAGGAGTTCCGCAATTTAGTGGCCTTGAAGACCATTGGGGCTGGATTTTGTCTTGGGGTCGGGTTGGGGTCGTGTTACCCGCATTTTGTGTTGCCCCCCCGACTCCAGATTAATGTGGATGAATGATGCAATTTTCACTTAATTGGGCAATTGAGTTCCAGCATGTGGGAACCCATGAACCAATTAGTGGTTTCAGTCTGAAAGTCGCCTCTGATGATGTCATCATTGCAGGTCAGAGACTGACTGCCTGGCCTTTGCTGTGAGTGGACCTGGATGCAAAATGAGCAGCAGCTCAGAGAGAGAGAGAGAGAGAGAAAGTGAGAGAGAGAGAGAGACAATTTTTTTCCATCCAGGTCCTCTCACGGCAAGGCCAAGCAGTCTCTGAAGACATTCAATGCAGCAGCATTGGAGGCGACTTTCACAGCTAATACTACTACTACCTTCATCACATCTCCGTAGTAATAGTGGACCTGCAGCTGATAGTCAGCTATCCACTTGTGCCCCCGCCAGGTTTCACTGGAGTGTTTCACACCAGGCGTACTTCACGTCAGAAAAGGGTTAAACTAGCTAAAACGTTTCAAAATGGCATTACAGAGCCAATTTAGAGCTTGTTAAGGGCTTTAATGGCCTCTCCCGCCTCTTGGAGGTGGGATGGAGTCGGGAACCCCGCGACCGATTTTGTCAAAATTGCGTGGAGGCGGAATGGAGTCGGGATGGGGTCGGGACCCCCGAATCTGCAACTTTAACCCCCCACACGCCTCCAAACCCGACTCCACGGGTCATTCAAAATCCAGCCCATTAATGTGTTAGAGAGGGAGGAGGTGCAATGTGTCACGGTTTCAGCAGATTGAAGATGAGTCAGAGTAAGGAGGGGCGAGGCCATGGAGAGATGCAGATGCCAGGATGAGAATTGTAAATTCGAGGCGTTGGTGCACCAGGAGCCAATGTAGGTCAGCGAGCACAGGGTGAGCGGGAACTGGCGAGGATAGGATACGGGCAGCATAGGGTTTGGACGAGCTGAAGTTTTCGGAGGGTGGAGTATTAGGAGGCCAGCCAGGAGAGTATTGGAACAGTCGAGTCTGGAGGTGAGAACGGCATGGATGAGTCTTTCAGCAGCAGGTGGACTGTGCTAGGGGCGGAGGTGAGTGATGTTGCGAAGGTGGAAGTAGGCCGTCTTTGCGATGGAGAGGATATCATATTAGAACTCTCAGGTATCCAGGTCGTGTAAATCTGCTGCGTGACTTTTCCTCCTACAATCTACAGGTGTCGCCCATTAGAACCTCCTGATATAACTGATCCCATTTACTGTCTACAACCTTGATACTGTCCTGCACTAAGAGCTTGGTCCGTCACCTAAGTCCCTTCGTTTTAGCAAAGGCTTAAGCAATGGATATTTTGATATTTATACTTTTCTCTTCTTTCAGTGCTTGCAGTGAATACATCAAAGTATCAGCGGGGATTGGATGAGCTTCAGAGCCACGGGGAGCTGTGAAAACACCGATAGTTTATTGCACTTCTAATAAAACCCATGCAGACTTTACATCTCATAAATCTGTTGACACTGATGTTATATGAAAAGAATGAACATGGGCATGATGTGCTGCAGAGTATTACCTCCCCTACCTTGAGGCAAGCCGTAGGGATGAACTTGATACCACATTATTTACTGCTAGTGAGCTACGCAGATTACCCAGGCTCCACCAGACAAAGTTTTTTTTTTAACCCAAGTTTTTGGGGCGTTTGTTGACCAGTCACAGTCACGCTACACGTTTAGTGTTAGTGCAAAGCAACTTGGGCTTCGCATCAACACTTAGGGGGTGATTTTGCCGATGGGGGCGCGTTGGAGGCGGGACTGCTGCTTGTCGGGTTTTAGTCCCGTCTCCATCGACTTCTGGCCAACCCACGCTATTTTCCCTTGATTGACCTCACCCAGCGGGCTTAGCAGGCCAATTAAGGGGAAGCCGGTGACAGAGAACGTCAGCGTATGACGTTTCATCTGTCAAAAATTTTTGACAGATGAATTGTCATCGTTTGACAGCTCTGTGAAGCTGTCAAACACTGACATTCTCTGTTGTTTGGTGAGTTCTTGTACTCAAGGCTCACCAAACCTATTTTGTGAGCAGAAAGCAGATGGCTGTTGCATCGGAGAATGCAGCAGCCATTCTGTCATCTCTGCCGTGGAGATGCCAGAGCCTCTGCAGCCCCAATGATTGAAGCCTGCAGGAAGAAACAAAGGTAAGGAAACTTTTTCTGTCACTTTTCACACCTCACATACTTACCTCTCCACACTTGCACCCATCACTCACCTCCACAGCGCACTTTTAGACCCCTCCGACCCCTGCAGACCCTCTGCTCGCCTCGGTGACCCTGGTGGGGTTTCCCGACGTTGGGAAGCCCGCGCCTCTGCTGGAAAAATGGGGATAATCCTCTTAACTGCCTGTTAACAGGCAGTTAAGTGGCTGTAATCCCCTTCCCGCCTCCAGGAGACGGGACCCGGTGTGGGTCGGCTACCCGCCTCCTGGGAAGATGGCATGGAGGCGGGTTGGGGGCAGGATGGGTACCCACCCCCAGATTCTGCCATTTTCCTGGCAGTCCCGCCTCCAAACCCGCCTCCCCAGGGCTGGCAAAATCGCCCCCATAGCTTCTGGAGTGTAAATCGGGTGCGATGGCCCCCAACCAACGCCAAAGCAAAGCAGAGTGAGAGTATCTCCCCGCAGGGAGTCTCCGTCCAATTTGCTCCAGTGTCAGGTTGATTAGAATGTGCAAAGCTCCTCTGCGGGCTTGCCTTTCCCAGGACAGTTATGGAGTAAGATCCTGACACGAGATCAACGATGAAGACTCGCCTCCTTATGGCATTTGCTTTTGCTCAAAAAGCTTTGAGTTGCACTTGGCCAACAAGAGACTGCTTCCAGGGGGACTGCTGGGATTGGAAACACGTTATTTTGGAAAGTGCTACTTCTGCCCTTGCTGCCCAAAATCCTGTCCTCAACCAGATATCTATCCGGCTCCTTTTTAAGAAGCAAACCATGTTTGAAATCAATTACAATTTAAAACGTGTGACGTGCGTTTGATGTCTGGTGTGGATCGTATGGTGACGGCACAGAGAGCTGTTCTTTCCGTCTGGGATGAACAAGGCTATTCGGGGGAGAAATTCAGTATCGCCCCATTTGGGGCGCAATTATCAGCCGGGGGCAAAGATTAGCGCCTGGCGCTAATTATCGCCTCCGACTGCAAACTTGACTTTTATCGCCCCTGGAGGTGATTGAAGCGCTAAATCAGGCGCTTCACACCTGTCTTAAGATGCAAAGGCCGAGGAGTGAGGTGCTACCTCAGAGTGCTGGCGAAGCTCATGTGATGTCAGTCAGCAATGGAACACACACACAATGGCGCCGGCCAATTCTTAAAGGGGATGGTTGATCTTGCTTTTCATCCAGATCCTGCTCATTGCAGCCTTGAATCTCAGCCTGGAGAGACTTGCACATCAAATCTGCTGGAAAGAACAATGGAGAGGCCCATGGAAAGAGCTCAGAGTGCAGCCCTCACAATCTCTTCTAAATCGATACAAGGAAGGGCAAATCGAAATGAACCTGCAAAGTGCTGCTCAGTACCCAAAACTCCTTCACACAGCGTTGAGTCTCTCCAGAAGTCTCTCTCTCTCTCTCAGAATGCGTGGTTCAAATATTTTTATTCAAAAACAATAATACCTGTACAACTCATCAATTACATAGTAAATCCATTACATTCATCCATCACAGTAAAAAATAAAGCCTTAAAAACAGCCTTATAGTTAATATAAATGCAATGATTAATTTTACAAATAATCAATAATGTTTACAGTACAAATACCCTTAAACAATACCACACAACTTTTTAGATTTAAAATAATAAATCTCAAAGTTAACTCCACATAAAACAAAAACCATTTCAACACCAGTGTAGAAACACATAGCACCATCATAATCCAATTAAATGCTACAGATAACATTTATTCCAATAAACCAAGAAAAAACCCGTTTTACGCCAGTCCTACTGGCATTGTTCGTTCGATCATTCGATCATTCATTCAAGCGTTCGTTCGTTCGTTCGATTGAGCGTAAGTTCCAATATGTATGTATGAATGCGTGCGTGCGTATAGAATGCGTGGTTCATAAATGTCGCCAACAAAAAAAGGCAGGAAGCGGTCACCTTTAAATAGCGCTCCTCCAGTCCCTTCCTGACTGCAAAACGCTCCCCTTAACCTGTCGTTGTTAGCGGCAGGCGGTAAGGCAGGGGGCGCCACTCAATATCCGCTCCGGGGCGCTACCGGGGCGTTGCGCACTCGACTGACATCACGATCTGCCGGTGCAGGAGATCGTGGCGGTACTGTTTAGTGCCGCTGCAAAATGTGTAGTTAATTTCGCGAGCGATGCAAACATCGCCGCGCCCGGGCGCTAGTTGCTTTGCGCCCCATTAGCGCCCTCTTAAGGCGCTAACAGGAGGCACAACCAACTGAATTTTCCCCCCCCCAAGTGTCAGAGTTCTCTTATTTAATTGGATGCCCTACAACAACAACTTGCATTTATCCAACGTTTTTAACGTAGTAAAATGTCCCTCGGCGCTTCACAGGAGCGATTATTAGACAAAAATTTGACACCGAGCCACACAAGGAGATATTAGGACAGGTGACCAAAAGCTTAGTCAAAGAGGTCGGTTTTAAGCAGCATCTTAAAGGAGGACAGAGAGGCGGAGAGGTTTAGGGAGGGAATTCCAGAGCTTGGGGCCCAGGCAACAGAAGTCACGGCTGCCAATAGTGGAGCGAAAGAAATCGGGGATGCGTAAGAGGTCAGAATTAGAGGAGCGCGGAGATCCCGATGGGTTGTAGTCCTAAATAAGCCACGGGGAATGACGTCTATTATGCATCAGCTACAGGGAAAGGTAGGGAGGTAACGGGATTTAATCTTCAACTTCACCGCCTGGGTGTTAACCTGGTGGAGAGGATTTCTCGCCCGTTCAATGGAACAAGGATCAGGCGGGTTCTACAATGGGTGGGAGATCTGCTGCACCAGGTCAGCACCCGGGCAGGTGAGGTTAAAAATCGTCTGAGACCCATTTTCACCCCAAAAATACCTTTTTTTAAATTGGTAATACATGGGGGAGGAGAATTGTTTAATCAATTAAACAAAAAACACTGAATACAAATTTTGAATTTGCGAAAGAGACGAATATCCAGTTCGGATCATAGAAACATAGAAACATAGAATCTAGGAGCAGGAGTAGGCCATTCGGCCCGTCGAGCCTGCTCCACCATTCAATACGATCATGGCTGATCATCCAAATCCAGTACCCTGTCCCTGCTTTAATCCCCACAGTACACATATCCCACCCTACCCCCGTAACCCCACGTATTTAATTCCCCCTAACATATCCCACCCTATCCCCGTAACCCCACGTATTTAATCCCCCTAACACTAAGGGTCAATTTATCATAGCCAAATCAACCTAACCCGCACATTTTTGGACTGTGGGAGGAAACCGGAGCACCCGGAGGAAACCCACGCAGACACGGGGAGAATGTGCAAACTCCACACAGACAGTCACCCGAGATCAGATTTGAACCCGGGTCTCTGGCGCTGTGAGGCACCAGTGCTAACCACTATGCCACCGTGTTGCCCATGAGGGGGGTCCTATTATTACACCACCCCTGGTTTACGCTATCTTATGGTTAGATATTGGGCAGCGCGGGGCACTCCCCAAAATGTAGATGCTCAGGCCACTCACGGGAGAGACTTGCACTTCTGCACATGAGAGAATATCTAAGGCAAGTCACTAAACCTGTCACAGAAACCATGGTGACCCTCATTAATAGTTTTTGTATAATTCTGCTTATATTATGCATTTTGCCCATAAATGTACGTCAGAAGAGATTGTACTCACTAAATATAGAGTAATATGCAGAAATTCCCATGAATATTTATGGTTTGGCCTCCATTCTTAAACTTTCCGCTGCTCAGCAGGGCTGAAGGGAGTCAGCACTAAGCTGTTCCCATTCACAGTGCCACTGTGAGGGGACGAGAGATGGAAGAGCAACTGTTAGACTACGGGGAGACTTTTATAAATGATATATACAGACAAGATGTGAGGCAGAGAATAAGTGAGACCTACAGAGATATACATCACCATGGAGTAGAGCACCTTCAGTTTATTAAAGAGAGAGAGAGAGAGAGAGAAAGCGAGAATGGATTCTAAAGGGAAGCACCTCCATACAGGCCAGGGTCACTTCAGCTGGTTATAGAGGGAGAGACTTAAGACAGAGAATGAGAGAGAGTAAATGACATATCCAGAAAGAGACTTCAATCTGGCCTAGAGCTCTGTAGTTTGTTATCGAGAGAGGTAGAGGCAGGGAGACAAAGAGAATTAATGAGACGCACAGGCAAGCCATACGAGCCTAGGGCTCTTCCAGTTTGTTAGAGAGAGTGAGTGAGAGAGAGCGAGAGAGAGAGTGTAAATGGGACCCACAAACAGACCTTACTGTCCTATAGTGATCTTCCAGGCAAAGAGAGAGTGAACGGGAGTAACCATTTACAGATCTCACTCTGAACTGGCACTAGTTCTGTTTGTTATGGAGATGAAGAGCGTAGATGGGAGACTGCAGACCTCAGCATGTCCCGGAATTAGTTCATAACACTTGTACTCACTGTGCCAAATATTGAACGAAAGCTGCGTGGGAAAAGGGTGGAACCAGAACACAGTGAAGTAAGCCACTTCCTTCACACTTTTTGTGCCACCCAGTATCATAGAAACATAGAAACATAGAATCTAGGAGCAGGAGTAGGCCATTCGGCCCGTCGAGCCTGCTCCGCCATTCAATACGATCATGGCTGATCATCCAAATCCAAATCCAGTACCCTGTCCCTGCTTTAATCCCCACAGTACACATATCCCACCCTACCCCCGTAACCCCACGTATTTAATTCCCCCTAACATATCCCATCCTATCCCCATAACCCCACATATTTAATCCCCCCTAACACTAAGGGTCAATTTATCATAGCCAAATCAACCTAACCCACACATTTTTGGACTGTGGGAGGAAACCGGAGCACCCGGAGGAAACCCACGCAGACACGGGGAGAATGTGCAAACTCCACACAGACAGTCACCCGAGGTCAGATTCGAACCCGGGTCTCTGGCGCTGTGAGGCACCAGTGCTAACCACTATGCCACCGTGTTGCCCTATCAACAACCGTATCAACAACGTGAGACAATACAATAACCATTTATCTTATTATTATTGAACTTTTCAGGTTTCTTTATTCAATTCTCTTACGTCCAATCGTTCCCAAGCAGAGAAATAAGCTGCCTGATTCAGAGGCTTGAGCGTAACAGGATCCACTAGGAGGCCACTTAGAGAGGGCCAGTCACGCCTCACTGGGGGATTTTACCGTTGAGTTGGGAACACGGAGCAGTCGGGAATAATCTGCATCCACTTCATAACTGGGAGAAAGGTTTAGTCCAAGTTAAACCCTAGGTGAAGGTCTAACAATCAAATTAGTGCAGACAACCGCCAAATTTCAAGAGTAGGAGAAAAGTTGAGGTAGGTCAAGAAGCGCTACTTATGAGATGCCAAGCAGAGGTTTTCAAACCTTGTGCAGGACAAGAGGAAGCTCTGAGGGAGGTGAGGAGTTCCATAGTTTTCAGCTGATGGAAAGAATGAATTAGCTGATGCAAGGAGACTTAATTTCAACACAGTAAGGAGCAGGAAGAGCGCGTAAGGCAACATGTTGGGAGCTTAGAAGGAAGAAGTGAGGAAAGTTTAGAGGAACAACGACCAGAGTGATGTCGACAAAATGAGAAAAAGACAAAAAAATATTGCGACGGAGAGGGAAAAATTGGAGGCTTGAAATGAAAGATTTGTCTATCAGATGAAAGCTTTCTCTGGGACTTAATGCAACGCAGTCTTTTGCAATGCAACATTTGTTTTTATGCTCGCTTTTGTTAAAACCAGGACAAAAATCATACATTTTAATGCAAGCCGTTACTGGTGACGCGTGAGGTCATTGCCGGCTGCATTTCCAAAACCCTCCCGTATTTCTAAAGCCTGTAGAGCTCTGTGATAATCTATTTTATGTTTAATGTATCATAATGCCAGGAGAAAAACTGGGTCTTGGTTAAAGTTGATGCCTATGAAGACATTGCTAGCGATTTTGTTCGGATAGTGTATTATTGAGATTGTATATCTTGAGGATTATGTGGCATCGAGTGGTGTGGTTTGGGCTTGTACCCTTCAAGGTGAGGTCCAGATCTCAATCAGACGGGGAGGGTGCGAGGGGGGCTGCCAAAGGGAGCTGCGAGGCCTGCCTTAAAAGGAAGAACAAAAAGTAAGGGGATGAATCAACCTTTTACACCCTTACACACTCCCTCGCATCCCACTACAGAGTGTTGTTGACAAGAGATTGCGCCCAGGGAACGATGCATGACACACATTGAGTTACTCAATCATAAAAGCTAAGAGACCTGTGATTCCGCCTAGCTCCTGGCCATTCTTTCAAATTTGATTGAACATACCTGGGCATGATTGAGGAGACTCTTTTGATGCTAGCTGTATCTGGCACTGCACTTTTCCCCACTTGCGGTAAATTCATTGACATTTTTAAAATGTCAAAAACCAGCCTATTCATTCACCAGGTTGTCTGTCTTCACTATTTTGAAGGGGTGACTGAACAATGACATACTTTCATGCTCACTGTAGTGTGGATTGAGGATAGTCAGCTTAATCAAAAGGCCATTCATTTTGTCTACTGGTTGATAAGATCATAAGCATTTTTAGGAAAAGGCCATCAGACCCAATCTCTGATCGTAACCCCACTTACCACCTTCCCTCAAACATTTCACTCTCCAGAACCTGTATTCACTGGAGTTTAGAAGAATGAGAGGGGATCTCATTGAAACGTATAAAATTCTGACAGACTGGATGCAGGGAGGATGTTTCCCCTGGCTGGGGGGTCTAGAACGAGGGGTCACAGTCTCAGGATACGGGATAGGACATTTAGGACTGAGATGAGGAGAAATTTCTTCACTCAGAGGGTGGTGAACCTGTGGAATTCTCTACCACAGAAGGCTGTGGAGGCCAAGTCACTGAATATATTTAAGAAGGAGCTAGATAGATTTCTAGACGCGAAAGGCATCAAGGGGTATGAGGGGAGAGCGGGAATATGGTATTGAGATAGAGGATCAGCCATAATCATATTGAATTGCGGAGCAGGCTCGAAGGGCCGAAGGGCCTACTCCTGCTCCTATTTTTCTATGTTTCTATGACATAGATGCAGTTAACTCATAATAACTCGTTGGAGTGGGAATTGCATTTGGCCCATTTTTGGGCCTGAAATGGGCACAGCACCTGGAGTTCATGCCCCAACCGCGAGGCCCAAGGCCAACTCACTATTAAAGGATGATGCCAAAACTGAGAGGGTATACCTATCAGGAAAGACTGAACAGGCTGGGGCTCTTTTCGCTAGAAAAGAGAAGACTGACCTAGAATCATAGAATGGTTACAGCACGGAAGAAGGCCATTCGGCCCGTCGCACCCGTGCCGGCTGAGAGTTGTCTTTATGATTATGAAAGGGTTTGATAGAGTAAAGAAAGAAAGACTTGCATTTATATAGCACCTTTCACGACCATCGGACATCTCAAAGCGCTTTACAGTCAATGAAGTACTTTTGAAGGGTAGCCACTGTTGTAATGTGGGAAACAGCGGCAGCCACTTTGTGCACAGCAAGCTCCCACAAACAGCAATGTGATAATGACCAGATAATCTGTTTTTGTGATGTTAATTGAGGGATAAATATTGGCCCCAGGATACTGGGGATAACTCCCCTACTCTTCTTCGAAATAGTGCCATGGGATCTTTTACATTCAACCTGAGAGCGCAGACGGGGCCTCGGTTTAACATCTCTTCCGAAAGACGGCACCTCCGACAGTGCAGCCCTCCCTCAGCACTGCACTGGAATGTCAGCCTAGCTTTATGTACTCAAGTCCCTGGAGTGGGACTCTGAACCCATAAGCTTCTGACTCAGAGGCGAGGGTGCTACCCACTGAGCCACAGCTGACACAGTAGATGTTTCCACTTGTGGGGGAGTCCAAAACTAGGGGCCATAAATATAAGATAGTAACTAATAAATCCGATAAGGACTTCAGGAGAAACTTCTTTACCCAGAGAGTGGTTAGAGCGTGGAACTCGCTACCACAAGGAGTAGTTGAGGCGAATAGCACAGATGCATTTAAGGGGAAGCTGGATAAACACATGCGGGAGAAAGGAACAGAAGGATATACTGATAGGGTCAAGTGGAGCATAAACACAGGCATGTACCATCTGGGTTGAATGGCCGGTTTCTGTGCTGTACGTTCTACGTAATTCTATGTAACCTTGGGTGGCTGCTTTCCATAGATGACCTTTCCTTAGTCACGGGAACCACCGCGTCCCACGAAGTATTAGATGATCACTGTAACTCTCAGTTGTATTTCTAACCAGATATTTATCCCAGTTCTTCTTCTGAAGGAGTTAATCAACGCAGCACCGATTTATTTCACAGCCTTTTGTGCTCCTTCGCGTATGTGATCAAATAAACCAACTTGGGCCTCTGAAAATGGAATTTGGCCAATTCAAGTATAAAGTTGCCCGTTGTGTCAGGTAGATGGCACACCCTGAAAGTGTTTTGACATTAGTATTGTGTCATTGTAACCAATACCCGAGACACTGATCTGTTTGACTCACGTTGCCTGGCAATCTCCTCGACAATGCTGCCATGTTCTGTAATGTCAATACCTTGATTTCAGCTGTAAGTAAATGGACATTTCTACTCAATTAAACAAGTTTGGCAACCATAAGTGTTTTACTGATTTGTATTGTACAGCCTGCAGCCCAAAACAGTTGACAATTTCTTCACACGAAGTATTGTGAGATGGTGGAATGTACTGCCCCAGAGCATTTGATGTGGAATCAATTGAGGTATTTAAAGGGAGATAGATATTGACTTGGGAAGTAAGGGCATTAAGGGATATGGAGAAAGGGCAGGGAATTGGGATTAAAGAGAGTGGCTATGCCGATGCGCGTTCAATGGGCTGAATGGCCTGCCTCGTTCACATCTTCTGTCGAGGTAATCTTTTTTTATGAGATGACTTTGGGATGCCTGCTTTTGACATTAGACATAGGATGAAATAATACGATATCAGAGCCCGTGTACATTCATGCAAAGACTGGCATGGAGGTATTTAACAACAAGGTATACAGCGCTTTTAACATAGTAAAACATCCCAAGGCGCTTCACAGGAGCGATTATCAAGCAAAATTTGACACCGAGCCACATAAAGAGATATTAGGGCAGGTGACCAAAAGCTTGGTCAAAGAGGTAGGTTTTAAGGAGCGTCTTAAAGGAGCAGAGAGAGGTAGAGAGGTGGACAGGTTTAGGGAGGGAATTCCAGAGCTTAGGGCCTCAACAGCTGAAGGCACGGCCGCCAATGGTGGAGCGAAGAAACTCTGGAATGCAGAAGAGGCCAGAATTGGAGGAGTGCAGAGATCTCGGAGAGTTGTAGGGCTGGAGGAGGCTACCAAGATAGTGAGGAGCGAGACCATGGAGGGATTCGAACACAAAGATGAGAATTTTAAAATCAAGAGACTGCCAGACCGGGAGTCAATGCAGGTCAGCGAGCAGAGAGGTCAGAGGGTTATGTAGTAAGGTAATATCCTGCTGCGTAAGTAAGGACATGATGTCAGTATCCAAACTGAAGAAACCTTTCTTAACTTGGTTATTTTTAAAGTGCAGCGAGAGTGGAGCTTTAGTCTTCTCTTCGGTATTTGAATCTATTATGTTGGAACATTTCAGCCATTATTGTTTTCCTTCTCTTCGCACCTCATGGTGACACACACATTGGGCTGGATTTTGAATGACCCATGGAGTCGGGTTTGGAGGCGTGTGGGGGGTTAAATTTGCGGGGTCGGGGGTCCCGACCCCATCCCGCCTCCATTCCGCCTCCATGCAATTTTGACAAAATCGGTCGCGGGGTTCCCGACTCCGTCCCGCCTCCAAGAGGCGGGAGAGGCCATTAAAGCCCTTAACAAGCCCTAAATTGGCTCTGTAATGCCATTTTGAAACGTTTTAGCTAGTTTAACCCTTTTCAGACGTGAAGTACGCCTGGTGTGAAACACGCCAGTGAAACCTGGCGGGAGCACAAGTGGATAGCTGACTATCAGCTGCAGGTCCACTATTACAACGGAGATGTGATGAAGGTAGTAGTAGTATTAGGTGTGAAAGTCGCCTCTGATCCTTCAGAGACTGCCTGGCCTTGCTGTGAGAGGACCTGGATGGAAAAAATCTCTCTCTTCCTCTCTCTCACTCTCTCTCTCTCAGCTGCTGCTCATTTTGCATCCAGGTCCTCTCACAGCAAAGGCCAGGCAATCTCTGAGACCAGGCAGTCTCTGCAATGATGACATCATCAGAGGCGACTTTCAGACTGAAACCACTAATTGGTTCATGGGTTCCCACATGCTGGAACTCAATTGCCCAATTAAGTGAAAATTGCATCAATCATCCACATTAATCTGGAGTCGGGGGGGAAACACGAAATGCGGATCACACGACCCCAACCCGACCCCAAGACAAAATCCAGCCCATAGTCTCTATTAGGAATGACAGGTTGACAATTGTGCAGAAGAACCCTGGTGGATATTCCTCCTCACAAGACAAGGTGAACTGAGGCTAATTGTATCACCCCCTAAATGCCTTTAACATATTAAAACCTCCCAAGGCACATCACAGTCGCATTATCAAACAAAATTTGACACCGAGCCACATAAGGAGATATTAGGACAGGTGATCAAAAACTTGGTCAAAGAGGTAGGTTTTAAGGAGCGTCTTAAAGGAAGAGAGAGAGAGGTAGAGAAGCGGAGAGGTTTAAGGAGCGAATTCCAGTGCTTAGGGTCTAGGCAGATGAAGGTACCTCTGCCAATGGTGGAGCGATTAAAATTGGGGATGCGCAAGAGGCCAGAATTGGAGGGAGGGGCGAGGCCATGGAGGGATTTGAAAACAAGGATGAGAATTTTAAAATCGAGGCGTTGTCGGACTGGGAGCCAATGTAGGTCAGCGAGCACAGTGGGGTGATGGATGAACGGGACTTGGCGCGAGCTAGGACACGGGCAGCAGAGTTTTGGATAAGCTCAAGTTTACGGAGGGTGGAAGATGGGAGGCCGGCCAGGAGAGCGTTGGAATAGTTGAGGAGTTAACAAAGGCACGGGTGAGGGTTTCAGCAGCAGATGAGCTGAGGCGGGGCGGAGACGGGCGATGGAGGCCGACGTAGGTGGTCTTAGTGATCAATTAACTTAACACTGACTAGGGACCAATGCTGGGATCTCGTTCCTGGTGGCTTAGTTCTACGCTGGGCCTTCTGAAATTACTTCCGCATCTGAACCAAGACTTTTAGGGGGAGAAATTCACCATCGCCCTGCTTGGGGTCTCTAATTTTTAAAAGTTTGAAAAGTTAGCGCTAACGATTTCAAGCTTTTGAAAAATTTGCCGTTTGCGCTCCAAGAAGGAAGTGCAGCGCTTGATTTAACGCTCCACATCCTTCTTGGAGCACAATCGGCAGCAGGCGGGGCGGAGACTTCAGCAGCGCTGCACACTGGGCCGTGCAGCGCCGCCGCGATCAAAGGCTCCTTCCCTCCCTTAAAGGCAAGGGGCCATCGCTGCAGGCTCTGCAATAGAAAAATTACCTATCTGGACCACCAAGGCAGCTGCGATCCCGCGCGATCAGCCCCGCACTCCAGCAGAGTTCCGGGCTGATCGATCGCGGGCCAGGAACCCGCGAAAAAAACTGGAACGAGAAAGGTAAGTTTTTTTTTCCACTTACCTCGGCCACCTCGCCTTTGATCATCGCCCCTGAAGCGGCCGGCCGCCCGATGCACGCCTCCTGCAGCTGTCGGTGTTTTCGACCGGCGCTGCTGCAGGGGGCGGAAGCCAATTTCGGGTCCGGGGCGATGCGCACTGCGATGACGTCACGATATCCGGGCGAAGGAGATCGGGGCGCAACGCCGCAGCGCCGCCGCAAAACTCCCGCCGAATATGGCGGGAGTCAATGTCAGCGCCACGCCCGGTCGCAAAGCCATTTGCGACCCGTTCGCGCCCGGGCAAAGGACCCTAATTCTGCCCCCTTCATATCTATTGTACAGGAATCCCGCCCCAACCGCGGGTTTGCCATATTCGGATTTCACGTGTACACGGTTTCCACTCTGCGACAATTTTTGTCAACCGCGGCCGTGAAATTTGCATATCCACGGTTTTTAATTTAGGAATAAGGTAAAAAAACATGATTTTTATGCTTTTTATATTCTTTTTTTATTGTGTTTATAGTGAATTTGCCAACCGCGGTTTTACTAACCACGGGGGTTTTCAGGGACGTCTCCCCCGCGGTTGGGGAGGGATTCCTGTAGTTTACTAGAAATTCATGCACCCAGTTTTGGGAAATTTGGAATAAAGTTGTTGGCCTAGACCTTCCCCACACAGAAACTATCGCTGGAATTGTGACAAGTAACTCTTCACTACTGCCCGCAAAGACAACTGATAAAGAATCCAACAATTGGGATCACATTTTGAACTGTTTTTGCCCGGCTCTGATTTCAGTGATGCTCCAAAAGACTCACATTCAAGTCAGTGTTATCTGTCTATCATTGTTTCTGGAACTGAGATTGTAGTCAGCACATCCAGGCTGACAAGTGGCAAGTAACATTCGCGCCAGACAAGTGCCAGGCAATGACCATCTCCCAACAAGAGAGTCTAACCACCTCCCCTTGACATTCAATAGCATTACCATCAGCAAATCCACCACCATCAGCATCCTGGGGGTCACCATTGACCAGAAACTCAACTGGACTAGACATATAAATACAGGTCAGAGGCTGGGTATATTGTGGCGAGTGACTCACCTCCTGACTCCCCAAAGCCTTTCCACCACCTACAAGGCACAAGTCAGGAGTGTGATGGAATACTCTCCACTTGCCTGGATGGCTGCAATTGCAACAACACTCAAGAAGCTCAACACCATCCAGGACAAAGCAGTTCACTTGATCGGCACCCCATTCACCTTAAACATTCACCTTAAACATTCAACTTAAACATTCACTCCCTCCAGCACCGGTGTACCGTGGCTGCAGTGTGTACCATCTACAAGATGCACTGCAGCAACTCGCCAAGGCTTCTTCGACAGCACCTCCCAAACCCGCGACCTCTTCCACCTAGAAGGACAAATGCAGCAGGCGCATGGGAACACCACCACCTCCAAGTTCCCCTCCAAATCACACACCATCCTAACTTGGACATATATCGGCCGTTCCTTCATCGTCGCTGGATCAAGATCCTAAGAAACAGCTCTGTAGGAGCACTTTCACCACACAGACTGCAGCGGTTCAAGGAGGCAGCTCACTACCACCTTCTCAAGGGCAACTAGGGATGGGCAATAAATGCTGGCCTCGCTAGTCACACCCATATCCAAAGAGTGAATTTTTAGAAAACTTAATGAGTGAGTAGAATAAAACTCTCTGGAAAATTAAACAATATTATAGATTGGTTTGGGGTTGCATTGGAGAACAGTACAAAGTCAAGATTAAGAATAAAAAGAAGCTGCAATGGGCTCACATGCAGTGTGGACTCCACTCAACAGGGTTCTTCGGACATCATCACATCCTGGTGTAAGATTAATGTGCGTAGCTGGAGACAGAGAGAGAGAGAGTGAGATACAGAGACATCACTGTAAAGGATCTCGGGGACAAAGTGCATAATGGATTTATGAAGCGAGAGAGAGAAAGGAGAATCAGTGGCACGCTGTCAGCTTTGTGAGGTGAGCAAGCGAGAGAATTAATGGCATCCTTCAGGGTTTGAGAGGAGACAGTCAGGCAGAGTGAGAGAGAGAGTGTCTGTGAGCAGGAGATAGAGAGACAGCGACAGAGGGAGAGAAAACTGGCAGCCTTCTACAGCCTCAGTATGGACTGGTGTTCTTCCAGCTAGTAAGTTATTCCTTTCCTAATTCCAATAAATCCAATCGGGAATTCAGGAGAAACATCTTTCCCCAAAGAGTGGTGAGAATGTGGAACTCACTGAGATTATGAAAGGGTTTGATAGGGTAGACATAGAGAAGATGTTTCCACTTGTGGGGGAAACCAAAACTAGGGGCCATAAATATAAGACAGTCACTAATAAATCCAATAGGGAATTCAAGAAGAAACTTTTATATAATTCTATAGACACTTCTATTCCACCCTAAGTCTACACAAAATCAATAGTTTATTGGACTGACAATAATCAAGCCCAGTGTTTGTAAACTGTTTTGATGTGTGTAGAGGATATTTATACAGTTTTAGAAAGGAAAAGGCAGTGAGAAGGCTGTTGACCTTTGCACAAGTTAAGTGAAAGTCACCATTGTCTTCGCTACCATCTATTTTCCACTTCACGTTTCAAAAATTCTTTTCAGAATCATTTTCTTTTCTACAAGACCTCCATTACGAGACCAGCGAACAATGAGCGTGGTGTCAGAATGGCTTGATATTCTTTCCATATACAGCCACTATCTTTCAGACACATTCTGACTTCCGTTTTAAAGCTTTCAGAGCCATACAGATAGGCAAGAGTACAAGGCAGACTCCTTTCCCCGGCCATCAATCACTCATGTGATTTTATTTATTGATGGTTGCACGTGTCATTTGGTAACTACCCCGCTCCGCCCCCCCCAACCCCCCCCCCGTACCTCCCACCGCTACCCTGTGGACAAACGTTCATCTCACTGACCCAGGAGTGATCTGAGCATTGAACATTAGATGGGAATGTAGCCCGTTTCATTCTTGAGGAGTGTGTAGGGTTATTTATATATATTTTTCTGCCACTGTGGTAAACCTTTTGTTTAATTTCATCATTTGCCTTCCCGTCTCTCTAGACTGACCTTTGACTTACTGTCTGAGCTAATAGTCAAGAGAGATAAATGGACTCTCTGTAAAATGGCAATGCTGCTTTCTGAATCAACGGGCAAGTACGAGACAATGATTTCTTTACATCGAGGGTGACGGACAGCTGCTGCAGTTGTCGGGAAGGGTAGCCGAGGCTAAGGTCTTGGAGCTATTGAAGAAACAGCTGGATGCTATAGTGGGAAGATGGTGAGATTGGTATTCTGGGGGGGATGAGATCAAATAGGATGAAGGGCCTTCTTTATCTGAAACTGTATTGTGATCTTGCGAGATCAGGATAGAAAAGGAGAAGAGTCACAGCTTTCTAGACCATAAAGTGTGCGTACACACGTGTGTGTGTGTGTGGTACACGAGTGTGGAGGAGGTCTGTGTTCGTGAGTACACGTGGGTACACCGATATTAACAAAGGAGATCTGAAACATGATCTCACGCTCGCGTCCATTAACAACAGATTCGCTGTAAAATTAACAGGTTTTCTGAGCGCTCATTCGTTCTGTTGATTGATCCATTGTTGTCAGACTCTGCAATCTGCTTTCAATTTTGTTTAGACAGAAACGATTATAAGAACATAAAAGTGTCAGACACGAAAAAGGGGCCACCCATTAGAACCATTCCCATCTATCTGTCCTCTACACAACTGACATGGAAATATCTAAGGTTCTAGAATTATGCCACGGGATAGCAGTGTGCAAACACATTATGCGAAATTCCTCTATGAGAATGGATTTGTTGACTAGTTCAAAATAAACAGACTAAAACAATTGGGGAAATTATTTCATTCAGACACTCACAGGAAACTAGCCCAGAGCATAATCTCAGGACCTATGTTTATTTTTGCACCTATTGTGTTCTCTCTTCCACTTCTCCCTACCCACTCTAATACTGGGAAGAAAGGGAATTCAGTCTTCAGAGAGTTAACAAACTCAGCTATCAGATGGAGAAATGGTGCTGTGCTGGCAAGTTCTGCATTGTTGGTAATGATGTCATTAGCTGAATCCATTACCTTACATTACATGAGTTTACAAGACCATTACAAAGCGAAGTCTCTGTGTGTCAAAGGATTCTTCGGTCCAATGCAGGTCTCCCTGTGGAAGCATGCATCATGACATTCAATCTCAGAGGGATGGACTAGAATTGAAATGAGGGAGTTTTAAATAAATGCCACTTCATTTGCCTCTGTTCTGTAGGGTTGCTTTCCGTGAGCTCTCGATTGGGCTCTATCAATCTAGGGCAAAGAAAAATGGGACAAGCCCATTTGATGCTTCCATCCCCGAAGAGTCAAACAGGAATACTGCTTTGTGGATTGGCTGGAGGAAGGGACATCCAGAATGGAGACAGTATTATTGAGTCTTGTTCCAGTTTAGACTGTATTTTGATTCTTTTGATAATTTTCCCGCTCTTCTTCCTCTCCGCAGCCTTGCTATGTTGCAATCAAGAACTCATTGAATTGGTTCTTACTCTAACTGCTTTGCTCCAGAGACCTCAAAACCGTGGACCGTCCTTCAGGCTTTCAAAGCCAAGCTTGTGCCATCACCTAATTACTACTTCCTGCATTTTCTCTTCATTAGTTTTAGCTTCGATGGTGTCCTACACTAAGGACTTCGACCTTTGACCTAAGTTTCTCAATTTAAAAAAACCTTCTGTCCTTCCTGAACTTTTGTGGACATCAGCCTCTTTCTACAAAAAGAAAATACTGCAGATGCTGGAAATCTGAACTAAAAACAGAAAATGCTGGAGATACTCAGCAGGTCAGGCAGCATATGCTTCTTTCTAACTGTTTAATTCTGAGCCGCGCAATATATTTTTAAGACCATTTTAAAGAAATCTAATTTTAAATTGAGAATTCCATCATTTTTGACTATCCACATGTTCAGATTCATAGGGGTAAAAATTAGGTCGCGCCCCATTTGGGGCGCAAATATCGTCTGGACGCAAATATTAGCGCCTGGCGCTAATTATCGGCACTGACTGGAAACTTCACTTTTACCGCCCCGGGAGGTGATTGGAGCGCTAAATCAGGCGCTGCACACCTGTCTTAAGGCGCAAAGGCCAAGGAGTGAGGCGCTAACTCAGAGCGCTGGCGAAGCTCATGTAATGTCAGTCAGCAATGGAACACACACACAATGGCACGGGCCAGTTCTTAAAGGGGATGGTTAATCTTGCTTTCCATCCACATCCTGTTCATTGCAGCCTTGAATCTCGGCCTGGAGAGACTTGCACATCAAATGTGCTGGAAAGAACAATGGAGATTACCAGGCAAAGAGCTCAGAGTGCAGCTCCCACAGTCTCTGCTAAATCGATACAAGGAACGGCAAATCAAAATGAACCTGCAAAGTGCTGCTCAGTACCCAAAACTCCTTCACACAACGTTGAATCTCTCCAGAAGTCTCTCCCTCTCTCTCTCAGAATGCGTAGTTCAAAAATGCCACCAACAATAAAAGACAGGAAGAGGCCCCCTTTAAATAGCGCCCCCCCCAGCCCCACAGCGATTGATAGCGTTCCAGTCTTCTGGTCGTTGGATGCGCCAGGCGGTAAGGCAGGGGGCGCCATTCAATTTCCGCTCCGGGGCGCCACAAGGGCGTTGCACCATGGAATGACGTCATAATCTGCGCGCGCAGGTGGTCGCAGCGGTAAGTTTTAGCGCCGCCGCACAATCTCTAGTTAAGTTCCCGAGCAGCGCAAACATCGCTGCGCCCGGGCGTTAGCGGCTTTGCGCCCCATTAGCGCCCTCTTAAGGCGCTAACGGGAGGTGCAACCAACTGAATTTTTACCCCATAGTTCTTCGGTCAACTTTCTATTATCTGCTCACGATGTGGTCTCCTCTACATTGGGGAGACCAAACGCAGATTGGGTGACCGCTTTGCGGAACACCTCCGTTCAGTCCGTAAGGGTGACCCCGAGCTTCCGGTCGCCTGTCATTTTAATTCTCCGCTCCACGCCCACTCAGACCTCACCGTCCTCGGCCTCGTGCATTGTTCCACGGAAGCTCAGCGTAAGCTCGAGGAACAGCACCTCATCTTTCGTTTAGGTACTTTACAGCCTTCCGGACTCAATATCGAGTTCAACAATTTCAGACCATAACCTCGGCCCCTACCACACACATATACATTTTATCCACCCTTCTGGTCCGTGCCTTTTTCCTTTTTCCTTTTTTTCTCTCTCTCCCCCTCCGGCAGCTGTCTCTCATTCTGCTAGCATTTCACACCTCACCTTTTGTTTCTTAACCTGTCCTATTACCATCTCGTCTTGCCTTGAGCATCTCTTAATGTCTCTACTTACCATAGACCACCCCTTTTGTTCTTTTATTCCTCCCCCCAGCCTCCCCCTTGCATTTTTATCTGTTTATTTTCCTGCTCTGTTCTCAGTTCCGACGAAGGGTTTCGACCTGAAACATTAACTCTGTTTCTCGCTCCACGGATGTTGCCTGGTCTGCTGAGTTTTTCCAGCATTTTCTGTTGTTATTTCTATTATCTAAGTTTGTTTCAACTCCTTGGAGTTCAGATGTCCCTCACTTAGTCACAATATTTGATAATGCCTTGAATAGACTGATTTCAGGAGAATCTGATTAGGTATAATAAAGACTAATGATTCAGAAATAAATTTGATGCCCAGCTCAAGCTATGAGGGTATTTCTATAGGCTGCATCTAGTGACACAAGTCCCGACCAGAATGGAAGTGATTGGGTAATTCCCCCTTCAACCACGCCTGGAGACAGCACGGTATAGCAACGCTTCGATTTAAAAAATCTCATCCTTGTTTTCAAATCCCTCCATGGCCTCGCCCCTCCCTATCTCTGTAACCTCCTCCAGTCCCACAACCCTGCGAAATATCTGCGCTCCTCCAATTCTGGCTTATTGCTCATCCCCGATTTTAATCGCTCCACCATTGGTGGCCGTGCCTTCAGCTACCTGGACCCTAAGCTCTGGAATTCCCTCCCTAAACCTCTCAGCCTCTCTACCTCTCTCTCCTCCTTTAAGACCCTCCTCAAAACCTACCTCGTTGACCAAGCTTTTTGTCATCTGCCCTAATACCTCCTTATGTGGCTCAGTGTCAAATTTTGTTGGTAACGCTCCTGTGAAGCACCTTGGGATGTTTTACGATGTTAAAGGCGCTATATAATTACAAGTTGGTTTTGCTGTTGTAAGTGACTGGGATTGATTTTATGTACATTATGTAACTATCCTCCACTCACTGCATTTTGCTGGAGAAATAATTCTGCTTTTATCAGGAGACTTTGCTGTAGTTTCTGTCATGAGTTCTGTTTGCTGTAGTTCATAGAGATTCTGATTAAATAGACTCTGTTTGCTGTAAGTCCCACCGTAAGTCCTTCCCTGCCTCTAACTCATTGGCTGACACGGTGGTGTCAATACTCACTCCAATTTCTATTTCACAGTGATTGAAATAAAAACATGGAAAACCAGCAAAGGAACGTGGGTCAGAGAATCGGCATGATCGTGTTGTAGCCCCATCTGCATCCCATGGTCCCTTTGAGTGTGGCTCCCTGCTGAGAGGTCAGGATTGATGAACTTAACTGTTCTCCAAAGCCTCAAATTTCTAATCCTCATGTTAAAATCCTTTCATGGCCTCCCCACTCACTAAGTGGGCTGGATTTTGATACTGGGGCGGGTTGGGAACCCATGAACCAATTAGTGGTTTCAGTCTGAAAGTCGCCTCTGATGATGTCATCATTGCAGGTCAGAGACTGCCTGGTCTCAGAGATTGCCTGGCCTTTGCTGTGAGAGGACCTGGATGCAAAATGAGCAGCATCTCAGAGAGAGAGAGAGAGAGAGAGAATTTTTTTTGCAACCAAGTCCTCGCAGGCAGTCTCTGAAGACATTCAATGCAGCAGCATCAGAGGCGACTTTCAGACCTAATACTACTACTACCTTCATCACATCTCCGTTGTAATAGTGGACCTGCAGCTGATAGTCAGCTATTCACTTGTGCTCCCGCCAGGTTTCACTGGCGTGTTTCACATCAGGCGTACTTCACGTCGGAAAAGGGTTAAACTAGCTAAAACGTTTCAAAATGGCATTACAGAGCCAATTTAGGGCTTGTTAAGGGCTTTAATGGCCTCTCCCGCTTCTTGGAGGCGGGATGGAGTCGGGAACCCCGCGACCGATCTTGTCAAAATTGCGTGGAGGCGGAATGGAGTCGGGATGGGGTCGGGACCCCCGAATCTGCAACTTTAACCCCCCCCCACACGCCTCCAAACCCGACTCCACGGGTCATTGAAAATCCAGGCCACTGTCTCTCTAACTTCCTCGAGCCCCACAACCCCTATCTCCCAGAACTCTACTTTCTTCCGACTCTGGCCTCTTGTGTGTCGCCCCCCCCCCTCTTGTCTTAATGTTGGCAGACATGCCTTCAGCTGTCTAGGCCCTACACTCTACAATTCTCACCCTAAAACTCTCCATTGTTTGTCTGATTACGCTTCTGTGAAGTGCCTCGGGACCTTTACCCACATTAACGGCGCTATATAAACGCAAGTTATTGTTGTCAGTCTGACAAATTTGCTTCCTGTACAATTGTACGTTAGTTCTTTGCTTTCCTCTTTCTTTGGGTAAACATTGACACCATGGGGGAGAAATTCAGTATCGCCCCGTTTGGGCCGCGATTATCGTCCAGGCGCAAAGTTTAGCGCCTGGCGCTAATTATCGCCTCCGACTGCAAACTTGACTTTTATCGCCCCTGGAGATGATTGGAGTGCTAAATCAGGCGCTACACACCTGTCTTAAGGCGCAAAGGTCGAGGAGCGAGGCGCTACCTCAGAGCGCTGGCGAAGCTCATGTGATGTCAGTCAGCAATGGAACACAGACACACTGGCGCCGGCCAGTTCTGAAAGGGGAGGGTCGATCTTGCTCTCCATCCACACCCTGCTCATTGCAGCCTTGAATCTCGGCCTGGAGAGACCTGTACATCAATTCTGCTGGAAAGAACAATGGAGAGGCCCAGGGAAAGAGCTCAGACTGCAGCCCCCACAGTCTCTTCTAAATCGATGCAAGGAAGATCAAACCAGAAAGAACCTGCAAAGTGCTGCTCAGTACCCAAAACTCCTCAACACAGCTTTGAATATCTCCTGCACGCTCTCTCTCTCACTCAGAATGCGTGGTGCAAAAATTTCGCCGACAAAAAAAGGCAGGAAGCGGTTGGCTTTAAATAGCGCTCCCCCAGTCCCTTCCAGACGGCAAAACGCTCCCCTCAACCTGTCGTTGCTAACGGCAGGCGGTAAGACAGGGGGTGCCACTCAATATCTGGTCCGGGGCGCTACCGGGGCGTTGCACTCTCGACTGACGTCACGATCGGCCGGCGCAGGAGATCGTGGCGGTAGTGTCTAGCGCCGCCGCAAAATGTCTAGTTAATTTCGTGAGCGGCGCAAACATCGCAGCGCACGGGCGCTAGCTGCTTTGCGCCCCATTAGCGCCCTCTTAAGGCGCTAACGGGAGGCGCAATCCAACCGAATTTTTCCCCCCATATCTGTTAGTCTGTGCTTGGTGGAGGTGGCAAAGGTTGTACACTACAAGTTAAAACAGAGTGCTCTTGTGTTCCTAACCCTGGAAGGACCAAAGAGTCTTTGTCAGCATCTGAGGACCATGAAACCTATAAGCAATTGACGTGAACCCTGTCTGCCAATGAAGCCCAACAGACTCGTCTTTCATTTTAACTTTGTGGATGTAATAGAACAAAACAATAAGATGTAAAAATGGCATCTTCATCGACATTGCAAATATTTTCATTAATAACACAAAAAAGTGGAGATCGTATCCTTTGGAAAGCTAGAGGGCGCAATTATAAAGCTGTTAAGGTTAAGAAAGATGCATGCTAATTTGACCTTGTAGGCACAAGCAAATTGGGATAATCTTGTTGCACAGGCAAAATGCTTTAGAATGAGGAGTAGGATCATCACGTGTTAATCTTTGATGTGGCTTTAGGGTTAGAGTGGGTTGTCATTCAGATTTCCTGCTCGTTTCCCTTTCATGTGCCCAACAAAAATAGTGGAACAAATAAAAGACTTCAGTTTATAGAGGGCCTTATCACGTCTCTCCGGAATGTCTCAAAATGCTTCATGTACAATGAATTACTTGGAGATAAATGGCTGCTGGTACACGGGCAAATGTTGGAGCTATTTTGGGAGATCGCACAAACAGCAATGAGATGAAATTAATCTGTTTTCAGTGATGTTGATTGAGAGAGAAATGTTAGCCAGGCCATCAGAAAAGCTCCCTGTTCCTCATGGAAATAGTACCACACAGGTTCAGTGTTATCACTAGGATTTCGACCAAGTAAAACAGTGCGAGTTTGATATTTTCAGATCCACTTGGACTGTGGAAAAAAAGCACCCAGCAATAGAGTTATGAACCTTCTCCATCCAAATTTGTGAGTTTCTGGAGAAAACACCTTGGGCCATATAGCACGAGATTAGATTGGATAGGTGGATGAAGAATGAAGGGCTGGGTTTTATCAATGGGGACGCGTTGGGGGCGGGACTGCTGGTTGTCGGGTTTCAGTCCCGCCCCCAACGACGTCTGGCCAACCCACGCTATTTTCCCTTGATTGACCTTGTTAAGCCCGCACTGCGGGCTTAGCAGGCCAATTAAGGGAAAGCCGGTGACAGAGGACGTCAGCGTATGACGTTTCATCTGTCAAAAATTTTTAACAGATGAAATGTCAGCATTTGACAGCTTTGAGAAGCTGTGAAACACTGACAATCTCTGTTCTTTGGTGAGTCCTTGTACTGAAAACTCACCAAACCTCTTTCTTTAGCAGCAATCAGATGGCTACTGCATCAGAGAATGCAGCAGCCATTCTGTCATCTCTGCCGTGGAGATGAAGAGCCTCCAGATCCCCAAGGGTTGAAGCCTGCAGGAAGAAACAAAGGTAAGGAAACTTTTTCTAACACTTTACATTCACCTGTCATACTTACCGCTCCACACTTGCACCATCACTCACCTCCACAGCGGACTTTTCGACCCCTCTCACCCCCGCAGACCCACTGCTCGCCTCGGTGTCCCTGGCGGGGTTCGCAGCCATCGGGAAGCCCGCACTTGTGTGGGTAAAATGGGGATAATCCTCTTAACTGCCTGTTAACTACCTGTCAGTTAATTGGCTGTAATCCCCTTCCCGCCTCGAGGAGACGGGTCCCTGCGCGAGTCGGGGACCCGCCTCCCGGGAAGGTGGCACGGAGGCAGGTAGGGAGCGGGTTTGGTACCCGCTCCCAGTTTCTGCCATTTTCCCGGCAGTCCCGCCTCCATACCTGCCTCCCCAGGGCTGGCAAAATTCCCCCCGAAGAGTGGGTAAATGTTATTTGATCATGTGGAAGGTAAACGCTGACAGGAACTGGCTGGGCCGAAGGGCCTGTTTCCGTGTTGCAACTTCTATGCCTTTCTATGTTGCATGCAGATAAAGTACGAATGATTATAGGCCTGCTTATACTGTGAGACCTACCATCCGTTTCTCAGTTAACCCATCGGCAGTCAGCGCCAAGGCTAACACATGGATAATGGCCAGTTGGGCAAGATACCAGTCAGTGACCACTGCTCGTGGAGCCATAGCTCAGCAAGGAGGAACTAACTTCTGGAGAGAAAGGAGGGTGGAAAAATGATTGAAGAAAACAAGTAGTAGAGTACAAGAAGGATACGACACAACGTGAAAGATTATTGACCGAAATGTGCGCTATTGGTATCAATACATCAAATTAAACGAGTGACAATACCAGTGCTCAGTTGCTTCCACATTACTTTTGTAATGTGCTAAGACCCATTGGGGGTCATTTTAACCCAACTCACCAGGCAGAAAACCCATGGGATCTGGTGGAATGCTGAAAGAAAGAAAGTAAGAAAGAAAGAAGAAAGACTTGCATTTATATAACGCCTTTCATGGCCACCGGACGTCCCAAAGTGCTTTACAGCCAATTCAGTATTTTTTGGAGTGCAGTCACTGTTGTAATGTAGGAAACGCGGCAGCCAATTTGCACACAGCAAGCTCCCACAAACAGCAATGTGATAATGACCAGATAATCTGATTTTTTTTAGTGATGTTGATTGAGGGATAAATATTGGGCAGGACACCAGGGAAAACTCCCCTGCTCTTCTTCACATAGAAGATAGGAGCAGGAGTAGGCCATTCGGCCCCTCGAGCCTGCTCCGCCATTCGATGAGATCATGGCTGATCATCCAAACTCAGTACCCTGTCCCTGCCTTCTCCCCATATCCCTTGATACCTTTAGCTTTAAGAAATATATCTAACTCATTCTTGAATATATTTAATGACTTGGCCTCAACTACCTTCTGTGGTAGAGAATTCCACAGGTTCACCACTCTCTGGGTGAAGAAATTCTTCCTCATTTCTGTCCTAAATGGCTTACCCCTTATCCTTAGATCATGACCCCTGGTTCTGGACTCTCCGACCATCGGGAACATTCTTCCTGCATCTAGTTTGTCCAGACCTGTCAGAATTTTATATGTTTCGATGAGATCCCCTCTCATTCTTCTATACTCCAGCGAGTATAAGCCCAATCGACCCAATCTCTCCTCATATGTCATTCCTGCCATCCCAGGTATCAGCCTTGTGAATCTTCGCTGAACTCCCTCCATGGCAAGAACATCCTTCACCACCTGAGAGAGCCGACGGGGCCTCGGCTTAACATCTCATCCAAAAGAAGGCACCACCAACAGTGCAGCACTCCCTCAGTTCCGCGCTGGAGCGTCAGCCTAGATTTTTGTGCTCAAGTCTCTGGAGTGAACCCACAACCTCCTGACGAGTGTGCTGCCAACTGAGCCATGGGTGACTTCAATGGGGAGTAAAACTGGGCGAGGTGTGAAGCCAGCGTTCCACCCGATCTCGTCAGTTTCCCGACAGGCGGGTTTAGGTTAAGATTTCCCCTCATTGTGGCAGCAGCTATCAACACACAGGTCTTGTAAAGTCAGCGGCATCCGGAAAGCAAACTTTCCCCAGGACTGACAAAGGCCAGTGCTTGGGAATGGAATCTGTGCTCAAGAGGATTTTCCCAGCCATCGAGACTTAGCAAATCCCGACTGCGTGGGATGTAGGCGTTGGGAACCCGCGCCACCGACACGGGTCTCAGTGGAACCTTAAAAGCAGCTATTTAACCCTCGTACGGTGACACCGTGGCTGGCAAACGCATTGAGGTCAGCTTTAGTAGACTTTCAGCAACGTACCTTTATGCTCAGTAGTACTTATGAGGCTCCAGCAAGCATTTTTAGGCCCTGAACGGTTTCTATGGCAATGCCTCAGCAAATGAACAACTCTGAACTTCATCATTCAGAAACTCTAAAGTTAGGTCCACAATTTGTTTGCATCTTCATTCTTTGTCTCAAAGTAACTTAAGTAATGGCAAAAAGGGAAAAAATCTAATTAACGGTTGCCACAGTAACACAACTAATTATCATTGGCTGACTGATTATTGAATAAGGAATCCAATAAGTTTAGCGGGAGAAGTGTCATTTTCTTTTAAGCCTGGTAATTAGCTTTATCATGTGCCAGCACTGGAACTGTACATAACAATTAGGCTAATTTGCATGTGCTAATTCTCTTGCAACACGATTTACACTTAATTTGCTTACAATGTCACGTTAAAAAAAAGTAGCTAAGAAACTTCCAATACGCAGAACCACTTCTCTTTACCTCTTGCAGTGAGAAGAAATAGTATGAAAGGGAGGCGAGGGCCTCATTTGCATATACAAATTAGCCTGAAAAAATTATCAGGCCAAATCTAACGATAAACTTTTTTCTCGCTTTAAAAGGCGAAAATAAATTCTTATCCATTCTTAAAAAAATGTAATTGAAATTTGGATTCTACATAAAACAGTACTTCTATCTACACCTCTCTTGCCCATGAGGTACCGTTATCAGACCCAGGAAGACCTGCTCAAAAGAAAAGAAAGAAGGGCTTTCATTTATGTTGGACATCTTGGGGAATTAAGGATTAACAATTGAACTTCTTTGTATCATGGAGCAATAGACTTTCCAATATAAACAGGATGACTTTGAAGTGTTGTGAGAGGAAAGCAAAGCTTGTCTTCTGATATGTAAAGTGCTTGTGCAAAGAAATACATGACAGTAATTACGTCAGCCATGAGTGATTAAAGTGTAACCTTAGGGGTGAGGGTAATAAACATCCAAAGCTTTGGAGTAAACAACTACAAATGTTTACATGAATAGACTGTCTTCAAAGGATTTGGGAACAGATATGTCATGAGGTCTTATCTACGACATGCTCATTTGATGTAGGCAAAATATGATGTGTAAAGGAGTCTTCAGAGGGCTCGAAAGAAACAGAAACCGGAAAGCTACTCTCTGATCCGGGTTGAGTTGATCCCGCAACCTAGCTATTAATAAAGTCCGTTCCGTATTCTACGCTAGGAAGTGTCTCGTGCTTACTCAAAATGTGTTGTTGTGAACCATAGAAGGAAGGCGGTTGAAGGCTACATTGCACCTTTCACGGGGTCAGGACCTGCTTCACCCAAACGTTTTGAGTTTGGTGTTACAAAGCAGACAGTGGCAGTCTGCTGTGAACTTTAAAACAACCGATCAAAGTTTTTTTTATGACAACGTAGGTGATTTATTCCATGGCAATGGTGAGGTGATGGGCCTGTGTATGGAAAAAAAACATGAATCACAACAGGCAGAGGGTGGCAGGAAATGGCAGAGGAGAGAGTGTGGTTGCAAGATCTTGTGCAGTACGTGGCCAGATTTGTTATGATGACTGGCTAACTGTCTGGCTGGAGAGGTGCCCGATTGGAACCTTTTCTCAAAGTCCCCATGTCTTCGCAGGAATAGTGGCGGACTTTCAATGCCCAGCTGAACTCTTTTCTCTCTGCTCCCATAATGAAAAAAAACAAAAGAACTTGCATTTCTATAGCGCCTTTCACGACAATATGACGTCCCAAAGCTCTTTTCAGCCAATGAAGTACTTTTGAAAAGTAGTCATTATTGTAATGTAGGAAAAGCAGCATTCAATTTGTGCAGGGCAAGGTCCCACAAACAGCAATGAGAATGATCAGATAATCTGTTTTAGTGATGTTGATTAAGAGATAAATATTGGTCAGGACACCAGGGAGAACTCCGCTGCTTTTCTTCGAAATAGTGCCGTGGGATCTTTTTAAGTCCATCTGAGAGGGAAGACCTGGCCTCGGTTTTTAACGCCTCAGTACTGCATTGGCGTGTCAGCCTAGATTTTGTGCTCAAGTGTCTGGAGTGGGGCTTGAACCCATGACTTTCTGACTCAGAGACCCAATGTTTGGGGAAATACTAGAGGCAATTCAATGTCTTACTAAATTCTCTGTCAGACATTCTTCCATTTCAATTTCTATAGTAAATTGCAACTCTGTGATAGATGCAACTCCCACAAAACTCTTATTTAGATGTCCCTAAGTCTCAATTTATGTGGTACATCCACCGATTTCCCCCATGAGGCAGTTGTGTATCCTATTCAATGCTTTTTGTTGTTGTTGTCGCTTTGTGACAGACAATGGATTTGGAAGAACGAGATTCTAGCCTGTAGTCAGAACATTACGCTTCATTAACCTCCTACACCAAGAGGATGTTGAAAGTTATTGTGATTGATTTGATGCTTATTTTGTCATTATACATGTTTTGAGCACTCTCACCTAGCCTGAGAGAAGCTTCATGGAAGAAATTGATTCTTCATTGGGTTTAGAGCAACTCCTCACATTTCTGTTGTAAACCACCTTTAATTGCAAAGATCTTAGTTGAACAATTCATTCCATTTGGATCACCCATGTGTGAGCCTTGACAGCGAAGGTTGGTGGGCTATCTGAGTGTGAGGGGGTGTCTCAGCCGAGCTTGATCCTGTCCTCGTGCACACTTATGCATACACACCAGCACACGCTTGCATACACACATACACATGTGCACACATACATAGAAGATAGGAGCAGGAGTAGGCCATTCGGCCCCTCGAGCCTGCTCCGCCATTTAATGAGATCATGGCTAATCATCCAAATTCAGTACCCTGTCCCTGCTTTCTCCCCATATCCCTTGGTCCCTTTAGCCTTAAGAAATATATCTAACTCCTTCTTGAATATATTTAATGAATTGGCCTCAACTGCCTTCTGTGGTAGAGAATTCCACAGGTTCACCACTCTCTGGGTGAAGAAATTCCTCCTCATCTCTATCCTAAATGGCTTACCCCTTATCCTTAGACTGTGACCTCTGGTTCTGGACTCCCCCGCCATCGGGAACAGCCTTCCTGCATTTAGTCTCTCTAGTCCTGTTAGAATTTTATAAGTTTCAATGAGATCCCCTCTCATTCTTCTAAACTCTAGCGAATATAAGTCTAATCGACCCAATCTCTCTTCATACGTCATTCCTGCCATCCCAGGTATCAGTCTGGTGAATCTTCACTGCACTCCCTCCATGGCAAGAACACCCTTCCTCAGATAAGGCGACCAAAACTGCACACAATACTCAAGGTGTGGTCTCACCAAGGCCCTGTACAACTGCAACAAGACATCATTGCTCCTGTACTCGAATCCTCTCGCTATAAAGGCCAACATACCATTTGCCTTCTTAACCGCCTACTGCACCTGCATGCTTAGCTTCAGCGACTGGTGCACAAGGACACCCAGGTCTCATTGCACTTCCCCTTTTCCCAATCTATTGCTGTTCAGATAATAATCTGTCTTCCTGTTTTTGCCACCAAAGTGGATAACCTCGCATTTATCCACATTATACTGCATCTGCCATGCATCTGCCCAATCACCCAACCTGTCCAAATCATACTGGAGTTTCTCTGCATCTTCCTCACAGCACACACGGCCACCCAATTTTGTGTCATCTGCAAACTTGGAGATATTACATCTAGTTCCCTTGTCTAGATCATTAATATATATTGTGAATAACTGGGGTCCTAGCACTGATCCCTGCGGTACCCCACTAGTCACTGCCTGCCACTCGGAAAAAGACCCGTTTATTCCAACTCTTTGCTTCCTGTCTGCCAACCAGTTCTCTATCCAAGTCAGTACCTTACTCCCAATCCCATGTGCTTTAACTTTGCACGCTAATCTCTTATGCGGGACCTTATTGAGAGCCTTCTGAAAGTCCAAATACACTACATCCACTGGTTCTCCCTTATCTATTCTACCAGTTACATCCTCAAAAAATTCCAGTAGATTAGTCAAGCATGATTTACCTTTTGTAAATCCATGTTGACTTTGTCCGATCCTGTCACTGTTTTCCAAGTGCTCTGCTATTACATCTTTTATAATGGACTCTAGCATTTTGCCTACTACCGATGTCAGGCTTACCGGTCTATAATTTTTCTCTACCACCTTTATTAAATAGTGGGGTTACATTAGCTACCCTCCAATCCATGGGTACTGTTCCAGAGCCTACAGAATTTTGGAAGATGACCAGCAATGCATCTACTATTTCTAGGGCCACTTCCTTAAGTACCCTAGGATGTAGATTATCAGGCCCTGGGGATTTATCGGCCTTCAATCCCGTCAATTTCCCTAACATCATTTCCCTACAAATACTGATTTCATTCAGTTCCTCCCTCTCATTAGACCCTATGTTCCCCGACATCTCTGGGAGGTTATTTGTGTCCTCCTTTGTGAAGAGAGAACCAAAGTATGTATTTAATTGGTCTGCCTTTTCTTTGTTCCCCATTATAAATTCCCCTGATTCTGACTGCAAGGGACCTACGTTTAACTTCACCAATCTTTTTCTCTTCACATATCTATAGAAGCTTTTACAGTCAGTTTTTATGTTCCCTGAAAGCTTACTCTCATACTCTATTTTCCCCCTCATAATTAATCCCTTTGTCCTCCTTTGCTGAATCGTAAACTGCTCCCAATCCTCAGGTTTGCTGCTTTTTCTGGCCAATTTATATGTCCTCTCCTTGGATCTTATGCTAGCCCTAATTTCCCTTGTTAGCCACGGTTGAGTCACCTTTTTTGTTTTATTTTTATGCCAAACAGGGATGAACAAATTCTGTAGTTCATCCATGCGATCTTTAAATGTTTGCCATTGCCTATCCACCGTCAACCCTTTAAGTAACGTTCCCCAATCCATCCTAGCCAACTCGCACCTCATACCATCGTAGTTTCCTTTATTTAAATTTAGGACCCTTGTCCCTGAGTCAACTACTTCACTCTCCATCTTAATGAAGAATTCTATCATATTATGATCGCTCCTCCCCAAGGGGCCTCGCACAACAAGATTGCTAATTAATCCTTTCTCATTACATAATACCCAGTCTAAGATGGCCTGATCTCCAGTTGGTTCCTCGACATATTGGTCCAGGAAACCATCCCGTATACACTCTAGGAATTCCTCCTCCACAGTATTGTTACTAATTTGGTTAGTCCAATCTATATGTAGATTAAAGTCACCCATGATAACTGCTGTGCCCTTATTGCATGTGTCTCTAATTTCCCGTTTAATGCCATCCCCAACCTCAGCATTACTGTTTGGGGGTCTGTATACAACTCCCACTAATGTTTTCTGCCCCTTGGTATTTCTCAGCTCTACCCATACAGATTCCACATCATCAGAGCTAATATCCTTCCTTACTATTGTGTTAATCTCCTCTTTAACCAGCAATGCTACCCCACCTCCTTTTCCTTTTTGCCGGTCCTTCCTGAATATTGAATACCCCTGGATGTTGAATTCCCAGCCTTGGTCACCCTGGAGCCATGTCTCTGTAATCCCAATTATATCATATCCGTTTACATCTATTTGCGCAGCTAATTCATCCACCTTATTACGAATGCTCCTTGCATTAAGACACAAAGCCTTCAGGCTTGTTTTTTTAACACTCTTGGTCCTTTTAGAATTATTATTTACTGTAGCCCTGTTTGATTTACACCCTTGATTTCTCTGCCTTCCACTTTTGCTTTTCTCCTTCCTGTCTTTTGTTTCTATCCTTGCTTCCCTTTCCTCTGTCTCCCTGCACAGGTTCCCAATCCCCTGACATTTTAGTTTAAACCCTCCCCAACAGCACTAGCAAACACTCCCCCTAGGACATCAGTCCCGGTCCTGCCCAGGTGCAAACCGTCCAGTTTGTATTGGTCCCACCTCCCCCAGAACCGGTTCCAATGTCCCAGGAATTTGAATCCCTGCCCCTTGCACCTTTCCTCTAGCCACGTATTCATCTGAAATATCCTTCTATTTCTACTCTGAGTAGCACATGGCACTGGTAGCAATCCTGAGATTACTCCCTTTGAGGTCCTATTTTTTAATTTACCTCCTAACTCCCTATATTCAGCTTTTAGGACCTCATCCCGTTTTTTACCTATATCGTTGGTACCAATATGCACCACGACAACTGGCTGTTCACCCTCCCCCTCCAGAATGCCCTGCAGCTGCCCCGAGACATCCTTGACCCTTGCACCAGGGAGGCAACATACCATCCTGGAGTCTCGTTTGCGGCCGCAGAAACGCCTATCTATTCCCCTTACAATAGAAGCCCCTATCACTATAGCTCTCCCACTCTTCTTCCTCCCGTCCTGTGTAGCAGAACCACCCATGGTGCCAGGAAGTTGGCTGCTGCTGCCTTCCCCCGGTAAGCCATCTCCCCCAACATTATCCAAAGCGGTATATCTGTTTGAGAGGGGGATGGCCACAGGGGACCCCTGCACTACCTGCCTGCGCCTACTACTCTGCCTGGCATTCACCCATTCCCTTCCTGCCTGTGCAGCCTTTACCTGTGGTGTGACCAACTCATTAAACGTGCTATCCACGATGTCCTCAGCATCGCGAATGCTCCAGTATGTATCCATTCGCAGCTCCAGCGCCGCAATGCGGTCTGCCAGTAGCTGCAGCTGGATACACTTCCCGCACACATGGTCGTCAGGGACACAGGAAGTGTCCCTGATTTCCCACATAGTGCAGGAGGAGCATGCCACGGGGCCGAGCTGTGCTGCCATGACTTACCCTTTAATTAATCTAAATTAAATTAAATCAAATCAATACCACTAATTACACTACAATTAAATGATATACTCAAGGGCCCTTGTTTACTAGCACTCCCCGCTACACAACAGAGACCTTAGAAACTATAACCACAAAAATTAAGACCTTCCAAACTCTATAAACTATTAACCTTAACTGTCAAACTATAGAGTAGTATAAGTACTCACCCAATCAGCTGCTTCGTCTTGCCCGCGTCACATTTTGAATCGTGACGTGGCTCTGGAACGCCGCCGCCAGTCTGTGAGATTGGTAAGCCTTGTAGTGCCGCTCTCCTGCTGCTCCCGACACCGGCCTCTCGGACACATTCATACACACACACATTCATGGATACACACATGAGCACACACATGCACGGACGTATGCACAAGCACACGTCCATGCACACACACGCACGCATACATACATACACACGTAAACACACACACACACACAGAGTGCAGGACTCTGTACAGCCACCAGGAGTGAAAACACTGCCTGAGTTTCTTCTCCTTTAGCCAGTCATGCAATCTCCCTGCTGACTGAATCAGCACAGTTGCAGACGTTGGATGCCGGGCCCTCCAGTTTTTGATCAAAATAGTTACAGACCAGTGAAACTCTAAACCCTTCTTCTGGACTAAAACAGTGGTGACAAAGTTGAGGTACCATCAACCCGGCTTCGAAAGAAGAAGTGGGTGTGGAAGAAGCCTTTAATTATTGATGTAATACTAGACTTGCCATAATGTGAAGTCCATTTCTTTTCAGACCCTACCAATAAGCACAGGACTGGAGGTGAGCAGTTCTTCATGAATCTTCACCTGTGAACTATTGGCGATAAATGACTGGGAGGCTTCATTCAAAATCAACCTCATCCAAATTCAATGGACTTTAGGACCAGTACAATCATTCTGGTGCTATTTTAATGACTTAGTTAACATGCCCGTGTAAAATTCCGACCACAAGATTGGTTTGAATGAAAAAGGCCCTTCGGCCCATTTGAACCTATCCTTCCACAATACCACCCCTACCATCTTCCCATTAGAGCATTAACATCCGGCTGAACAGGCAGAAGAAAAATTTCAGTCTAATGTGTATTGTACAAAGAATAGCAGACATTGTATATGATCACATAAGATAGCAGACCCTGTCTATATTATAGTCAATAGGAGAGAGACACTGTGCATATTAAAGAGAATAGCAAACTTGCATATATTACAGAGAACAGCAGACTGCATATTATAGAGAAGATAAGCTCTGTTTAGATTATAGAGAACAGCAAACCTTGGATATATTATGGATAATAGCACCCCCTGTACATATGGTAGATGATACCAAGCTCTGTATATATTAATGTATTTTCTAACTTTGACCCAAGTTAATACTCTTTTCTTAACCTTGATTAGTATTGACTTACATCTCTTAATTTGTTAAAGCTTGTGTATTTAGACAGCTTTTATTATAATAAATGAGTGCCATCTTAATCAATTCTCCTGTTTGTTATATTTCCTGTGACCCCGAACTTGTGTCTCATTCCCTGACATTGATGGACAATCCACTGAAAGTCTATATTCTGTTCAGCAGTGACTCTCAGCTCAACTAATACATCAGAGAAACACATTTACTCCCCAAAAGACGGGCCGTATTTTTATTATTTTTTTTTCCCCTCCTAATTATCCCGGTACCATCAAGTATCCACGGGCAAACTGACCGAGAATATTTAATGGATCTGGTTAACAAACTTGCATAATGAGCAGCTGATGAGCTATTCCTGACTGCTCGTGAACTTCTCAGCGCAAACATCATCAAAGTTCACCAAACCATGGACACCGGATCGGCAGAGTTAATTGGCTGCTTCCTCCTGGAATAATGAAGCAGTAAATTTGATTGCTGCGCACTGCAAAGACAGTAGACGAGGAAGGTTGAAGGCAGGAAGTTGAATCAAGCCTCGATAGGCGAACAATGATGAATCAGTGTCACGAGATGGTCTACTATTGTGCAGAGGCAGCATTCCAGGCCTGAAGGGGGGATTCTCAAGGAACGCAAACAAGGCTATGGCAGCAAACCAGTACAGGTGCCAGCTGTGGCTCAGTGGGCAGCAGTCTTGCCTCTTGAGTCAGGAAGGTTGTGGGTTCATAGTCCCACTCCAGAGATTTGAGCACATAATCCAGGCTGACACTTCCAGTGCAGCACTGAGGGAGTGCTGCACTGTCGGAGGTGCCGTCTTTTGATGAAACTTTGACTTCAGGTTACAGGCTGCTCTTGTGTGGGGATTACAGGCTCCTCGCCATACACTGCAATCTGACATCTGATAATGGAAAGCCAGTGTGTCAGAGCCTTGGGGGCGGGAGCAGATTTACCTGTACAATCTCAACACGAACTGATTATTCAAAAAAGCAATTAAATGGTTTCTTTGAAGAATACCCCGCTTTGCCTCCTGGCTATATCGATTGCCCGCCATAAATGTATAATCACCCTTAGCCTTTGCACCCCTACTGATTAAACACAAACTCCATTTGATGAGCAAAGCGGAATGCAGCCATGTGCATCTTGAGGGTTAAAGGGACACTCTCTTCGTGAAGGGACTTGAGCACATAAAGCTCGGCTGACGCTCCAGAGCAGTGCTGAGGGAGTGCTGCACTGTCAGAGGTGCCGTCTTTCGGATGAGACGTTAAACTGAGGCCCCGTCTGCTCTCTCAGGTGGACATAAAAGATCCCATTGCACTATTTCGAAGAAGAGCAGGGGAGTTATCCCCGGTGTCCTGGGCCAATATTTATCCCAAAACCAACAACACTAAAACAGGTTATCTGATCATTATCACATTGCTGTTTGTGGGAGCTTGCTGTGCGCAAATTGGCTGCCGCATTTCCCACATTACAACAGCGACTCCATTTCAAAAAGTACTTCATTGGCTGTAAAGCACTTTGAGACGTCACGTCGGTGGTCGTGAAAGGCGCTATAGAAATGCAAGTCTTTCTTTCTTTCAATGTTCGGGAAATTTTATTTACATTTTTTGTGCTGCTGTTTGAGAAGGTAGAAAAGCAGGGTTTTGTTTTCGTTATGGTGAGGTTACTGATATGAAAAGCAGCCATGTCAGCCGTGGCTCAGTGGGCAGCATCCTTGCCTCCTGAATCAGAAGGTTGTGGGTTCACGTCCCATTCCAGAGACTTGAGCACCTAAATCCAGGCTGACACTCCACTGCAGTACTGAGGGAGTGCTGCACTGTCAGAGGTGCTAACTTTTGGATGAGACATTAAACTGAGGCCCTGTCTGCTCTCTCAGGTGGACGTAAAAGATCCCATGGCACTGTTTTGAAGAAGAGCAGGGGAATTCTCCCTGGTGTCCTGGCCAATATTTATCCCTCAACCAACACCACTGAAAAACCAATGATCTGGTCATTATCTCATTGCTGTTTGTGGGAGCTTGCTGTGCGCAAATTGGTTGCCGCATTTCCTACATTACAACAGTAAAGTACTTCAATGGCTGCAAAGCTCTTTGAGATATCCCGAGATCGTGAAAGGTGCTATATAAATGCAAGTTACATAAGAACATAAGATGTAGGAGCAGGAGTAGGTCATTCGGCCCCTCGAGCCTGCTCCGCCATTCAATAAGATCATGGCTGATCTGATCTTGGCCTCAACTCCACTTCCCTGCCCGCTCCCCATAACCCTTGACTCCCTTATCGTTCAAAAATCTGTCTATCTCCACCTTAAATATATTCAATGACCCAGCCTCCACAGCTCTCTGGGGCAGAGAATTCCAAAGATTCACGACCCTCTGAGAGAAGAAATTCCTCCTCATTTCCGATTTAAAAGGGTTTCCCCTTATTCTGAAATTATGCCCCCTAGTTCTAGATTCCCCCACGAGGGGAAACATCCTCTCTGCATCTACCCTGTCAAGCCCCTTCAGAATCTTATATGTTTCAATAAGATCCCCTCTCATTCTTCTAAACTCCAAGTTCTTTCTTTCTTCTAGATATATGAAGATGTGCTACTACAGTGTCTGTGCCCACTTGCATGTGTGTCTATATAACAAGAGACAGGGAGGCACACTTTGAATAGCATTCATTGAAAGGCTTTTGTGAATAGCAAACAGGTGGCCAGCAAACCAGTAGGATCCCTGAAGGATCTCAAGGGTGACATGATATCAAGTGGCCAATGGACGGCAGATGTCCTGAACAATTTCTTTGTGTTCACAGAGCAGACTGTGGGCTGCCTTTTCAACTTCCAGGAGAGGCGCAAGGAAATATCAAGAATGTTACAAGTGATAAATAAGGGGGTGTGAGACAGGCCTCGAGCACTGCCGGATGGGATAGCACATTGCAGAACTCAAGGAAATGGCGAATGACATCCCGGTGGCCGCCTTTGGGGATTCATTGGAAAACAGGAGTAGTGGCCAATGCCGGTGAAGAGCGAATGTGACACCAATTTATGAAAGAGGCCATAAAGAAAACCCTGTGAACCACAGAGCAGTTATCCTGACATCAATACTTGGTAAAACATTAGAGGACATTTTGAAGGAGAGCATAATGAAGCATGCAGTGAAACATGACTAATGAGGGAGTCAGCGTCATTTTATCAGAGGGAGGTCAAATCTCACAAACTGACCTTTGAAGAGACAACGGATCAAGTGGATGAGGGGAACTCAGTATATATTTAGATCTGATCACTTCATTAGGGCAAAGATATTATTGTGCTTAAGAGGCTGCAGAGGTAAGCGTCATTCCCAGGTTTATAACAGAATGTGATGGCAACTCGAAAAGATAATCCTAAACTGCCCGTGTTCAAATCCCTCCATGTTCTCGCCCCCTCCTTATATCTGTAATGCCCTCCAGCCCTAAAACCCTCCATGAGCGTTGCGTTCCACCGACTCTGACCTCCTGTGAATCCCCCACTTCCTTCGCCCCACCACTGGTGGCCGTGCCTTCAGCCGTCTAGGCTCTAAGCTCTGGAATTTGCTCCCCAAACCTCTTTGCCTCACCAGCCCGCTCTCCTCCTTTAAGACGCTGCTTAAAACCGACCTCTTTGAACAAGCATTTGGTCACCTGTCTTTAATGTCTCCTTCTTTGGCTCTGTCTCAATTGTTGTTCGATTACGCTCCTGTGAAGTGCCTTGGGATGTTTTACTGTGTTGAAAGCCCTATATAAATGTTTGTTGTTGGTACCATACTGTGGATAGCAATACGAGCTTGATTTATCGCAATACATTTTAGGTTATAACGGCTTATAAGGAGCTATAAGCAGACATATGTATTCCTGTCACTGCCAGTAACACAAAATGCATCACAATTGCTCATTCTCAGACATAGCATGACTATTTTAAGATAAAATGATATGCATTACTGGAAAAGGTCAGCTGTGTGAGGCATAGGCATTCAAAGTACAGGAGGTGCTGTTCGGAGCTTGTATAATCAGCACCATTGTAGATATCCTTATGTGAGTGCCAGGCAGTGGATGCTCACTAGTCACATACTGGCCCAGAAATTGGAGTTCGATGGTTGCCGCGGGGGTAAGGATCCCCCGCGATATCGCACTCCGCACCTACCTTTATGGTTTTGGCCCACACGAACTTCAGTTCCTGGGCCTCTCCCTGGTGCCGGCACGCAGTGTGTGCGTGTCCCAGAGGCGCAGTTAGTTCGATGCTACCTCTGGGATCACGTGGGCCAGTTAGAGCCAATGGCAGCACACCATCTTTCATTCATAGTTTTGACAGGAAGAGCTGTCAAAACTATGAATACAACAAGCCCCCAAAAGAACAGCTAAACCTCAATTAAATTTAAAAAAAAAGCCATCACATTAATAAAATAACTATAGTTAAATAAATTAACCACTTTAAACAAAAATTTTAATTTTTGAAAAAATTCAAATTCTTTTTAAAAGTTATAAAAATAAACTTACCTTTAGAAACATAGAATCTAGGAGCAGGAGTAGGCCATTCGGCCCGTCGAGCCTGCTCCGCCATTCAATACGATCATGGCTGATCATCCAAATCCAGTACCCTGTCCCTGCTTTAATCCCCACAGTACACATATCCCACCCTACCCCCGTAACCCCACGTATTTAATTCCCCCTAACATATCCCATCCTATCCCCATAACCCCACATATTTAATCCCCCCTAACACTAAGGGTCAATTTATCATAGCCAAATCAACCTAACCCACACATTTTTGGACTGTGGGAGGAAACCGGAGCACCCGGAGGAAACCCACGCAGACACGGGGAGAATGTGCAAACTCCACACAGACAGTCACCCGAGGTCAGATTCGAACCCGGGTCTCTGGCGCTGTGAGGCACCAGTGCTAACCACTATGCCACCGTGTTGCCCACTTTCTTTAAAGTCTCTAAAAAAGATAAACCTGTTGAAAATTTTTTAAAATAATACTTAATTAACTACTTACCTTGTTAAAAGGGGGTCTTACACCTGCTTTCTTCATGTGTAAAATCTTCACCACTTACCTTCGCGTTCAAACCTGAAAAAAAAACTAAGTGTGCTGCGTGCGCGCAGCCTGTAGTGCACGCGGTTCACTTAGGAACCGCCCCCTTTGCCGTACCCGAAGTGCCGGTTTCCTGCATGCACAGTGCATGCAGGAAACCGGCACTTCGGGACCTAATACGCGAGAGTACACAGTGCGTACTCTCCCGCATTAGGTCTAATTTTCGGGCCACTGTTCTTGTTGGGAAAATTAGAGAGAAGACAAAATGAGATGTTGTTGGGGCGGGGGGGGGGTTAATTTCTCTTGAAGTACCACTTCTTGAAGTGTTTGCATAATATTCATTTGTGTGCTACTTTAATGCAGGCGTTAACTAGTTAATGGGTTACGTTACTCCATTGGAATAGAGCATAAGGGATGTTATGCAAACCAATGTGCTATTTCAAGTTCTCTCATGATACTTTTCGCCTCGTGCTCTGCACAAAACAGCTTCCGTGTGCGAGCTCACACTATCTCTGATCAGAAACTTGACCTTACATGTAAAATATCTAGGATGTGGCACACCAAGGGTGAGTAATGAACCCAGCCACCTGTTGGTATGTACACTGTGAACAGTATGAATTACCCCGCTAACCTCCTGCCTTTCTAAAATTGGCAGAAAACAACCAGACCATATGGCTCAGGCTGGAAACTACCAAATAGAGTGCATTAAGAGACAGAAATAACACATAAACAAAGTGGAACAATCAGTAGAATTAAGACAGCAATAGAATACTCTATTTCTCACCAGTGCCTTTAAGCAGCTCCGCAACAATAAAGGTCCCGTGCTCTAGCCATGCTAGGAACATAGGAACAGGAGGAGGCCCTTCAGCCCCTCTAACCTGTTCCGCCATTCAATTAGATCATCATGGCTGATCTGCATCTTAACTCCATCCACCCGCCTTGGTTCCATAACCCTTAATACCCTTGCAGTAACTTTTGTAACTTGCACCAGGCTTTAACTAGCAGATGCTAATTCTGACTCAAAAGGATTTTGAAAAACAAAGTTTGTTTTAAATCGCTCACTAAACTTAACAATGTGGTCTAGTCTCGCAGTGGCAACCTTACGTTTATTAAGAGGAGATCTCATTGAAACTTATAAAACTTATAAAATTCTAACAGGGCTAGACAGACTGGATGCAGGAAGGATGTTCCCGATGGCGGGTGAGTCCAGAACAAGAGGTCACAGTCTAAAGATAAGGGTGAGAAGTCGCACTTCTCACTTTTGTCCACCCCAGTCCAACACCGGCATCTCCGCATCTTAAAGATAAGGGGTAAGCCATTTAGGACAGAGATGAGGAGGAATTTCTTCACCCAGAGAGTGGTGAACCTGTGGAATTCTCTACCACAGAAGGCAGTTGAGGCCAAGTCAGTAAATATATTCAAGAAGGAGTTAGATATATTTCTTAAGGCTAAAAGTATCAAGGGATATGGGGAGAAGGCAGGGACAAGATACTGAGTTTGGATGATCAGCCATGATCTCATCGAATGGCGGAGCAGGCTCGAGGGGCCGAATGGCCTACTCCTGCTCCTATCTTCTATGTTTCTATGTTTCTATGTAATATATCACAAACCTGAGGAATGCTCCTCCTGGCTTCGCAGAAACGTAAGTAAAACATAGCGGAGCCGCCAGTTAGGCTGACGTACATCCATAAAAACTGAGCAGAGCACATGTGACGCAAGCTCCGGCCAGTTTATGTTGAATTTAGGAGTGGGGTCCTAAAACAGGCGTTAGGGCCCCTATTAGCCTATTCATGAGGTACGGTAGCATAGTGGTTATCTTACTGGACTAGTAATCCTGAGGCCTGGACCAATGATCCGTAGACATGGGCTGCAATTTTCCCTACCTCAGCGTGTCCATGGCGGGCGAGTACCAGCCCTGCTCCTGTCTCCATCCCGGCTTCCGACATGATTTTCCCCTGATAGGGCTTGTTAAGCCCGCCCAGCACGTTCTTCTTCTTCTTCTTACCCAACCATCATCAGCCGGTTTCCTTAAAGGGACCATGCGCAAATTTACTTTGACAGTTGTGCTGTCAGTGTTCTACAGCATTGAGGAGCTGCAAACACTGACAATGACTGCACAGAGGCAGAGGGCTGCACCCAGGCTCTCCCATGACTCCCTCTTTATGCTTCTGGAGGAAGTCACAGCACGCAGGGAGGTTCTCTTCCCTTCTCATGGGCGTAAGAGACCTCCCCAGGAGATCAACACAACCTGGTTGCACATTGCACAGGAGGATACAAGCAGGGATCTCATTAGGAAGACCAGGCTGCAGTGGCGCAAACCTTTCAATGATCTCAGTAGATCAAGAAACGTTACTACAAAGCCACACTCAACCTCATCCTGCTGTGCCTCTCATCACATCCCCATCACTCTGCCTTCCCTACCCTACACTTGCAAATCCTTACTCACACCAACTTACCTTGCACCTCCACCCATCCCTCTCTATCTACATTATCACTTCCCCATCTCACTAGCCACCCCTCACACTCACCCTCATTCTCGTGCAATCATACCAACTAACAAAACACAAGGTTAGGCACTTGGGTGTTTTAGCCAATGTTCATATGAAGTTTCTGTTAATGTGCTGTCAAACATTGAAATCTTTATTTTCCACACTTTGCGTTATTGGACAGATTTGTGTGCACCTTTGGAAGTGGCTTAGTGAGTTGCAGTGAATGGTGAGACATAATAGTACCCCCCGCAATGGTGATGAGTGTGAAAGGAATGGCTTGGGCATTGTAGGGGTGCTTTATGTTGTTGGTGTGGGGTGGTGCCAACGTGGTGCATCATGTGGCAGCCAGGGTGTACAGCGTCAAGTGAAGTAAATGCAACCATGCTGAAGCCCATCCCTGGCATCCCGGGCAGCAATGTGGTCGGGTGATGATGCCCTCTGTCCTGTGCAGCATCAGGTGATTGCGGAGAAGGTTGGTGGTGTTGTTGTTGGTGCTGCTGGTGTGCCTGGTGCTGCTGGTGTTGAGGCTGATCGTGGTGGGATTCTGAGGACCAAGGTGAGAGAGTTTCAAGGGCACCCATGCTGATGGAATAGATGGCAGGTGAAGTAGAGATGACAGAAGCGATCTGTCAATGGCGGGAGAGGTAATGAGGTCAGACTGGGTGGAGACTTGTGTAAAGACTTGCAGCATCCTGAATCTGTAGTGCAAATGCAGTTTAGAGAAGTTAGTGGTTAAGGGAACATTTCTCAATCAGCTGGGAGCTTTGACTTGACATTTGAAGCTGTCAACTTATCAGCTGATTCAATGGCCACTGACCTCCCGCCTCAGCTTCACAGACGATGTCTAGGCACAGCGAGAAAATGGTGGGTGACCTGTCAAATCCAAAAAGCTGGGAAAAAAAGCATTGTTAAGTTTCTGTAAACAAGCCGCTAATGATTTGAATCGGGTCCCCCACCGCTGCTCAGGTCTGCTCAGCGCTGGCAGACCCGACATCGGGAAATGCAGGTGTGCGCGTTTTAACGTTTTAACGTTTTAACGTTCCCCACCCGCTGTCAATCATTTTAAATTTCACAGCTGACCCGACACCCATCCCGTCCGCTGAGCACCGGCAAAATCACGGCCATGGGGTTCAAATCCCACCACGGCAGCTGGGGAATTTAAATTAAGTTAGTTAAATAAATCTAGAATTAAAAAGTTAGTATCAGTAATGGTGACCAGGAAACTATCGGATTGCCACAAAAACCCATCTGGTTCACTAATGTCCTTCAGGGAAGGAAATCTGCCGTCCTTACCCGGTCTGGCCTATATGTGACTCCAGACCCACAGCAATGTGGTTGACTCTTAACTGCCCCTCTGAAATGGCCCAGCAAGACACTCAGTTGTACCAAACCGCTACAAAGAAGTATACTCACTGTGGGAGTACCTTCACCTCACGGACTGCAATGGTTCAAGAAGGTGGCTTGCCACCACCTTCTCAAGGGTAATTAGGGATGGGCAATAAATGCTGGCGTTGCCAGCAACACCCACATCCCATGAATGAATATTTTTTTAAATTCGAGGGGCTTAACGCTCATTTCAGTCGGGCGCACTGGACACTTAGAATGTTGCCGGCTTATGATTTAGCAGCTGGCGCACATCAGTGGAGATCGGGCAGGAGAGATCATGCCCTGGGGATTGGCCCCCCTTTCCCAACACTAATCTTTCACCCAAGAAACAGGCCGACAGGGACCAATTTCTCTCCCAGAGTCTCTTATAATCTCCAGTAGGTTAACAGCATTAAGCAGAGCGCTACCAAAGGGAAAGAGAGAGGCTAAAGGACAGATAAATAAAGAACAGCGCTGATTAGCTACCAGAGGAATGAGTGTCATTTACAAGCCTCACTAATAGGCTTCAGTTTGCGATTTTAATGATCCATTTGATGTTGCAGCCACCAAGGTGCTGCATGAGTGCTGAAAAGGAGCAGTGGGGGTCATTTCGACTCTGTGCGATGGTGTGAAACGGGTGGTAGCAAATCGGCTGCTCCGTTGTACAGCTCTCCTCGCTTTTACTTCCACTGATGTCAATAGAAATAAAAATAGGGAGAGATGTAAAACGGAGCAGCCGATTCGCTATCACCCGTATTACACTAACGCACCAAGTCAAAATCCACCCCCAGTGAAGCTGATTCGGAGTGAATGTCAAAAAATAGATTCTTCAGCTTTAAGTTGGAAATATAGGCAACTAAAGAGTTAAGAAACCAGAGGGGGGGGGGAAAGAATCTGTCATAAAAATAGCAGCCTCACCCTCCCAGTAAACGCCGTTGTTTCAGATGGTTTTCAGGCCTGAAGTGGACAGTCTGGATGAAGCAGATTAATAAAGCTTGCGGCAGGTGTGCAGTATTAATGAACAGACCTCGAACTTCTTGCAGTCTGCATTATGTTAGCATCTCTTCCGCCAACTTATATCTTCAAAGAATGACTCGACATCAAATTGTAATTCTACACGTGTTATGTAGGGAGAGTAAAATGGAGAACATTAATGGCCAGAGACTGCTGCGATTCCTTTGACTGACAGCAGGATTCAACACTAAACAGTGCAAACTGACTCCCTTATACAAAGAAGCAACAAAAAGAAAGACTTGCATTTATAGAGCGCCTTTCACCACCTCAGGGCATCCCAAAGCGCTTTACAGCCAATGAAGTACATTTGAAGTGTAGTCACTGTTGTAATGTAGGGAAACGCGGCAGCCAATTTGCGCACAGCAAGCTCCCACAAACTGCAATGTGATAATGACCAGATAATCTGTTTCAGTGATGTTGGTTGAGGGATAAATATTGGCCAGGACACCGGGGAGAACTCCCCTGCTCTTCTTCTAAATAGAGCCATGGGATCTTTTACATCCATCTGAGAGTCCATTTTAGCATCGCATCCGAAAGACGGCACCTCTGACAGAGCAGCGCTCCCTCAGCACTGCACTGGAGTGTCAGACTGGATTTTGTGCTCAAGTCACTGGAGTGGCATCCATCATCCACACTTCCATTACACACCTTTTCAATTATCTTCCAGAATTTTCTTGTGCGAGAAGGATGGGAAATTGGTGGCAGTGTGGGGAACTCCTCTGAGTTTGCTGATAAGGTGTACTTGGTGGCTCTGAGCTCTAACTCCTTGTAATGTTGCTTGATTCCCCTTTTTAGGCCTGCGCCCCATGTTAGGAAAACTGTTGATAGATTATTGAAGTTAAGTCCTTCTATGTGTGAACAAAACCAATAATTATCCATGTAACTCCTGCCAAAATTCTTCCAGGTCAGTAATTACCTGGGCTAATGCAATTATTTGGTCATTGAAATTGGTCAAATTCTAACCATGTACCTGTTAGTTTATTAGGATAAATTCCATCCACCCATCACCCCTGTGCTCGCTGACTTACATTGGCTCCCCGTCCGGCAACGCCTCGATTTTAAAATTCTCATCCTTGTTTTCAATCCCTCCATGGCTTCACCCCTCCCTATCTCTGTAACCTCTTACAGCCCTACAACCCTTGGCGATCTCTGCGCTCCTCCACTTCTGGCCTCTTGTGCATCCCCAATTTTCATCGCTCCGCTATTGGCGGCCATGCCATGAGCTGCCTCAGCCCTAAGCTCTGAATTCCCCCCTTAAACCTTTTCCGCCTCTCTACCTCTCTCTCCTCCTTCAATACGCTCCTTAAAACCTAACTCTTTGACCAAGCTTTTGGTCACCTGTCTTAATATTTCCTTATTTGGCTCGGTGTCAAATTTTGTTTGATAATCGCTCCTCTGAAGCATCTTGGGACATTTTACTATGTTACAGGTGTTATATAAATGCAATTTGTTGTTGTTGATAATCACAATATCAACTGACGAACAGAAGGCTTTCAAGGACAGGCAAAGGCAATTATGCCTTTCAAGCCTGATCCTTTATCGACAGATCTCATCTCCGCCCATGCGCCTTCTCATCATTTCCCTCAGTCCCTTCTTTCTCCAAAAAGACATCTACAATGGAACTTCCGTCATCCGTACTCCCATTATCCACCTTCTCCATTATCTTCTGGAATTTTCTTGCGCAAGAAGTCACCTGGTTGACAACCCACTTACACCAATCTCCTCCTGTCTCACATAAATCAACCTCCCAGCTCAGGAAGGATTAGATTCAGTTGATGTTATTTGTATTGCATTCCTGTGCCTATAGTATTGCTATACCATACATGTTAGACCAACATTTGGGAACTCCCAATTATTCCCAGCGGAGGTGAGGGTGGGTGGAGGAAATTCTGGTGGTTAATGAAACTTCCGATGTATTTGTCAATTATTCCATCTGTTTCAATAGTCTTTTCTGGCAATTTATTCTGCATCTCTATTACCCTTTGGGTTAAAGCATTCTGTTCTTGTTTTGTTTTAACTTGTAGCCCTAGCGTTTGGACACCTCACCTTAGTGAGCAATTTGCTGGGATAAGCTCAGTCAATCCCTTTAATAACTTTCAAAATCTAAATCAAAGTCACCACACAGTCTCCATTTTTCCAAAGAGAGTGAGCCCAACTTCCTCAACCTTTACTCATCGCTTAAATTGTCTGGAATCACCTTTGTAGTTTCTCAAAGGGAATGATATCCTTCCAATGATTAGATGATGTGACTGTCAGATGCAACCTGACCAACATCTTACACTTCAACAATATAACCTCTCGATTTGTATTCCCTCCTTCTGCTAATGCAGCCCATTGCTGTCCCTTTTTTTCAGCTATAGCCAAGCAATGGGCTGATGGTTTCATAAATTTATCCACTCTGACACCTTAGGCTAAAAATTGAGTAGCACCTCATCTGGGACACTAACTTCGTCGGGGCGCTACTTTTAGCGTCCCAGAAAAATTAGCACCCCCGCGCTGGAAATTGAGTGGTTGCGCCCCAAGAGAGAAGCGGGGCGCTACTGGAAGCGCCCCGCCTCCCTCTTGGGGCGCTGTGACAGAATATCGCGGCGCTATGTGCCGCAGCACCATGCGCTATGGCACGTCGCGCCGCGGTATTGCAGGCCTTCCTCCCCTTCGTAAAGGGGAGGGGCCTTGCGCAGCGTGACCCGGGGCCCAGCTGGGCCCCCGGGGATTGGGAGTGCTGGCAAAAGAGCCCGGCACTCAAGAGAAGTGCCGGGCTCTTGGAGCGTAGCTGGCACTCCGCGGGGGGGGGGGGGGGCGGTTCAGGAGGCCGGGGACGGGAGCGCAGGCAGGTGCTGGTAGGTGGCCAGCAACAAAAATGGCCGCCCGCACCTCGCCTTTAAATAGCGCCTCCCCGGCCGCAGGTAGGCCCCCCTGACCCCGTCGGACATAGCGTCCGGCGGTAAGTCAGGGGGCACTCCCGAAGATCGCAGCGGGGACGCGAGCGGGGCGCTGCGCACGGCAATGACGTCAACGCCGGTGACGCAGCACCGCGGGGCGCTACCAGTTAGCGCCACCGCTAACCTCCCGCTGAATTTCACGGTAGGCGTGGGCGGCGCCGCGCCCGGGCACTGGCTGCTTTGCGCCCCGTTATAACGGGAGGAGCAAAGCAACCCAATTTTTCCCCCCTTAGATCTTATTTCTGATCAGCACATTATACCATTGTCTCATTTAACAATTGCTCTCTCTCTCTTGGTTCCTTGTTGCCTGTACTAGTTATTTTGCACTATTTCTATTTCTTTAAACAGATTTATGTCACCTTTAATGAATGTAAAAACTGAAGGGTTCTCCTTAGATTACCTTGTGAGTCCTTTACGTCCAGCAAAAAATATCTTCTTGTCTTAATAACAATGAGATTCTTGCAACCTACGTTACCAGAAGCCAAAATCTACCAATTTTGAACCGTCACATTCACAGCAGTCCTACAGCCTCCGACAATAAAAGACAACAGTTAGGCTAACTTTCAACTTCTTAAAAGCTGAACACTGGCATATTAGTTCAGTATACTGTTCTGAGATTTTCTTTAACCTAACCAATATTTGGAATAATCACAAGACCACAAGGTAGGTTTGGATAAAGAAGCCTTTTCGGCCCATTTGATCTCAACTTTTCAGAATAGCAATCTGCCCATTTCTCATGAGTCCAGCGTCTTGGCCTTGTCCGCCCTTCCAGAAACCCGTCCAGTTGCTGATCACTCAATGGATAAAGTAGTACTTCCTGACACCTATCCTAAACGTCATAGAATCATAGAACCTTACAGCACTAAGGAGGTCATTTGTTCCATCGTGCCTGTGCTAGCTCTTTGAAAGAGCTATACAATTAGTCCCACTGCTGCTGCTCCTTCCCCATAGCCCTGCAAATCTTTCCTTTTCAAGTATATAATCCAATTCCCTTTTGAAAGTTACTATTGAATCTGCTTCCACTGCTCTTTCAGGCTGTGCATTCCAGATCATTGAAAAAATTCTCTGGTTCTTTTGCCAATTATCAAAAACCGATGTCCTTGTTACTGACCCCCCTGCTGGTGGAAACAGCTTCACCTGATTAAGAACCCCTCATAATTCTGAACACTTCCATTAAATCTCCCCTTAATCTGCCCTGCTCTAAGGAGATCAATCCCAGCTTCTCTAGTCTCTCCACATAACTGAAGTCCCTTATTCTTGGTATCGTTCTGGTGAATCTCCTCTGCACCCCCTCAAAGGCCTTGGGATCCTTCCTAAAGCGTGGTGCCCATAATTGGATACAATACTGCAGCTGAGGCCTAACCAGTGATTTTATAAGGGTTTAGCATAACTTCCTTGCTTTTGTACTCTATCCCTCTATTTGTAAAGCTAAGAATCCCGTATGCTTTTTTAACAGATTTATCAACTTGTCCTTCATACTCTACTTACCCTTCACAATTCTTACCTTTGAGGTTAATTTTTGTGAAGCCCTGCACCACCTTTAAATCCATCTTGTGAATATAAACTCACTGCAAATAAAGGCACCTCAAAAAAAACCACAAATGTGTCACTGTAAGAATCTGAGTGCACCCAATCAAACACATAACATAATATGCATAACAGAAAATTAATAAATGACAATTAAACAAAATCAGGATAGTGTGGCACACTGTCCTTTTTTCTCTGGCACACGGTTCCAGCTTCGGCCCAGACTAATGGATGAATGTTTCCTCTCTCCGTTAGTTGTATAGGCTCCAGGTTTGAATGGAAAAATTGTTCCAATCTCCCGTACTGATGTTGTCCACCTTAACAAGCACTTAAATTCACCCAAAGAAGTATTTTGGCCCGAGATGAGCTTCCAACCACATACCCGTGTCATCACTAAGACCGCCTATTCCAACTCCGAAACATCGGCCAACTCTGTCCCTGCTTCAGCTCATCTGCTGCTGAAACCCTCGTCCATGCCTTTGTTACTCTAGACTTGACCATTTCAACGTGCTCCTGGCTGGCCTCCCACGTTCAACCCTCCATAAACTTGAGGTCTTCCAAAACGCTGCTGCCCGTCTCCTAACTCGCACCAGGTCTCGTTCACCCATCACCCCTGTGCTCGCTGACCTACATAGGCTCCTGGTCCGGCAATGCCTAGGTTTTAAAATTCTCATCCTTGTTTTCAAATCCCTCCATGGCCTCGCCCCTCCCTATCTTTCTAATCTCCTCCAGCCCACAACCCCCCGAGATATCTGCGCTCCTCTAATTCTGGCCTATTGAGTATCCCCGATTTCAATCGCTCCACCATTGGCGGCCGTGCCTTCAACTGCCGAGACCCTAAGCTCTGGAATTCCCTCCCTAAACCTCTCCGCCTCGCTACCTCTCTTTCCTCCTTCAAGGCGCTCCTTAAAACCTACCACTTTGACCAATCTGCCCGAATATCTCCTTATGTGGTTCGGTGTCAAATTTTGTTTTGTAAAGCTCCTGTGAAGTGCCTTGGGACGTTTTACTACATTAAAGGCGTTGTATAAATACAAGTTGTTGTTGCAAATATTGAGCACACAGTTATTAATGGCAATGCAAATATGGAATTCATATTTCAGTTGTATCAACTCATTCCTCTCGTACACAGATCCCTTGTTAAAACCAGAACTGAGCAATCAGGGTGATGGTTCCTGGCATGGGATATCTTTCTCCATACATTTCCCATTCAGAGAGATTAGAATAGTTTATTCTGTCAATGTGTATGTGCTAACATTTCAAGTTAGCTGCTCCAGCCACCAAGCAACTCTTTGACTTAATTGGTTTTTCAACAAAGGCATTGAAATAAACAAAGAAAACTAATTTAGGACATGTTTCTCATTAAAAACATTGACTAGGTCTGATTGCACAAGCCAGTTATGTGTCTTGTTTGTCGCTGCCACAGAACAATAGCATGCACCCAGAGACATTGTTGGCTCAGACCATTTTTGAATTGGATTTACCCTATTTGACCTCACATGAAACAAATACTAAAACCTCCTTATTTGTTAAAAGTCCAACAAGACCATTTTAATTCATCTGAACCCCACTTACCTGCTTTATAACAATATCCTTCAATCCCCTCTCTCTCCAGAAATGCGACTCGTTGTTGTCTCTAACCCACTTGTAGTATCTGCTTCAGTGGTCTTCTCTGCTAACTTAACCCACAGTGCTGGTACCTTTTAGGTGAAAAGGCTTTGCCTCACAAACCATTCTCTATCCTATCTCCATTTTAAGCGCTCTCAGATTGTTTTCTGTGCAGGAACCACTGTATAAACACAAGATAGCAGGGGTGAGCAATTTAATCTCCGACTAATTAAGTGTGCTTCTTAAAGTTTCTTCATTGGGATTATTATTCAGAAGCACGTTGTGCACTGCCAGTGACAGAACCTTTGAAAAGGGGAAAAACAGAAAAAAAGATGAAAGTAGGTAAAATTTGATTGTAATTTGTGATGTATAGCCTATTTTTGACATCTTACTTGAACAATTAAGTTCGCACAAGGGGGTAAGAACTATTCCAATTGTCCTTTTATCAATCAGTGCCCTGACTTTGTTTTCTAAAGTGATACAAAAACCACTTTTGAAAATCTCTTCATCTGGGGTTTGCAGCCAAGAGATTTCTTTTGCTCCCTGTCTAATGCTGCTTCTGTATTCAGTTTTAGCTTTGCATCTCCTACTACTGTAGTTTGCTTTCAAGTGGAACACTTTCTACCCTGGCCCGGTTAAGGATGATTGAAGCTCCCTTTGTTCATATTTGCATGCTTGTCATTCCAGCTCTCAGACAGGGTAACTGATTTATCGAACTACACTTTCTTGTCCAATTGCAGGTATCTGTTTCTCGGCTGTGCCTCGGGTGAGTGAAGTTTCCTTTAAAGTTTCGGTGAAACTTCCTCACAAAATTTACCACAAACTGCGAGGAGCCCTAAGTGAAACGAGTCAAGGCATTCTCAACCCAGTGTGAAGCCAGAGCACTAACTTCCATGTAATTCAGCACTGATTGGCAATTTCAAGTGGAGAGGCCACAAGGATGACTCGAGTGGCAATGGAATTGTCAAAGTGGTGCGGTGAGGGTTTTTCTTTTGAAGGTGGGACTAATGGGATAGATAAATGAAGCTTAACGCTGCATGTAACCTGTACTATAGCTGACTTGGGAGTGCTTAATGATGACACTGGGTGACAAAAAGTAGGAAAATGCTGCATAGAGTTTTACAGCACAGAAGGAGGCCATTCAGTTCTCTGAATGAGCTATCTAATTAGTTCTATTCCTCTGCTCTTCCCCCAGACTCTTTTCATGTAAAGGAAACATTTATCAACGTCCTTTTAACTTAAACCCCGCTGCTCTCCACCATGCCACTCAATTAAGACCTTCCTTAAAACCCATCAATTTGGGTCACTTCTGGTCACCCTTCATAATATCTCCTTCCTTGGCTTGGTGTTTACTTTTTTGATTATGCTTCGGTGAAGCGCGTTGAGAAGTTTTTCCACATTAAAGGTGTTGTATAAGTGCACGTTGTTGTTAAAAGCTGTTCTGGATTCTGCTTCCACCACGGTTTCTGGCAGGGCAGTCCAGCCTCATTGAAACTTATAAAATTCTGACAGGACAGGACAAACTAGATGCAGGAAGGATGTTCCCGATGGTCGGGGAGTCCAGAACCAGAGGTCACAGTCTAAGGATAAGGGGTAAGCCATTTAGGACTGAGATGAGGAGGAATTTCTTCACCCAGAGAGTGGTGAACCTGTGGAATTCTCTACCACAGAAGGCAGTAGAGGCCAATTCATTAAATAGATTCAAGAAGGAGTTGGATATATTTCTTAAGGCTAAAGGGATCAAGGGATATGGGGAGAAAGCAGGGACAGGGTACTGAGTTTGGATGATCAGCCATGATCGCATTGAATGGCGGAGCAGGCTAGAGGGGCCGAATGGCCTACTCCTGCTCCTATCTTCTATGATTCTATGACCTAACAACACTCTGTGTAAAAAAAAAAAATTGGCCAACCTCTTCCTTCATTCCTTTGGTGATGATCTTAAATTTGCGCCCCCTAGTTATTGACTCACCGATCAGTTTTGGAAAACAGTGGAGACAGTTTTTCTCTATTTATCTTATCAAAACTCCCTCAAGATTTTGAACATCGCGATCAGATATTTCCAACATTGACATTCTCCGCTTTATTGAGCACAAAATTGCCCAAATATGATCTAATTTAAGTAACATTCTTGCCTGTATTGTCTACAATATGTTCAAGAAACCCTGTGTGTGCAGAAGGGATCAAGCTTTCTTACAACACAGGGTAAGGCAGCAAATGTAATTCCAAAGAGTAGTTTCTGGTTTCAAAGACGTCAATTTTGTTTCATGAATGGTCCTTAACACAGCTACCAACATCAGGCTCAGAAACAGTGTGGCATTTTTTTTCCAGAGTCCCAGATGAATCCCTTGTTCAATTCCAGAGGGGTTTTTTTCTGCCGCTTTCCCAGAAAGACCCAATTTAGTTTTACTGTGAACAGCTGTTCTATTTCTTAGTTCTCCCAACCTGTGTTTTCTTTATTGCAATACCACGTTGGGAAAGGGACAGTAGATCTGCATGACAGGATCACTGAATGCCCACGTCCCTGCTGGAATATTAAACAGCACACAATGGCCAAATGCACTTGCAGCTTGAATTGACCGACTTTCACCTTGGACCTTAAAGCCAACCCGGAGCTCAGGTCCATTAAATGAATGCATTTCAATAAGGGAATCGTTCGAGTCTAAAAAGGCAGTTCTCCTTTTGGCTGCTCCAACCATTGGTTGATGCAGTAGCTTTTCACCGACTGACCTGGATTGCTGCATAGGCAAGCATTGAAGACAAAGTTCATGACTGTTCCATCGCTGGGTGGTTTTCAAAGATGGGAGTTTGAGGACAAAAAAAAAACAGTATCGACCAAAAATACACGTGCATTAATTTGGGTGATTTTTTGGGGAGTTCACAGGATGTAGATTCAAAAATTAATTCCAGCCAATTCAACAATTTTCACCGACTGTAAGTTCAAGAACGGTATTCACATCCAACTGAACTAAGTGTGAATAAGATTTTCCTGGCTTCTCTCTTTCAGAGACAATGGGCTGGATTTTATGAATGGAGACGTGTTGAAGGCGGGACTGCTATTTGCCGGGTTTCAGTCCCGCCTCCATCAGCTTCTGGCCAACCAGCGGGATTTTCCCCTGATTGACCTTGTTAAGCCTGCCCGGCGGGCTCAGCAGGCCAATTAGGGGGAAGTCAGTGACAGAGCACGTCAACGTATGACATCTGTCAAGAATTTTTAAAAGAAGAAATGTCATCGTTTGACAGCTCTGTGAAGCTGTCAAACAGTGACATTCTGTGTAGTTTGATGATTCCTTGTGTTCAGGACTCATCAAACCTTTCTACTTTGCAGAAATCAGCTGGCTGTTGTATCGGAGGATGCAACAGCCAGTCTGTGAAATCTACAATGGAGATGTCGGGGACTCCGGCTCCACAGCGGCTGAAGGCTGTAGGTAGAAACAAAGGTAAGTTAACATTTTTTATCACTTTACACTCACCTCACATACATACCACTCCACACTTGCACCCATCACTCACCTCTACATCGCACTTTCAGACCCCTCCGACCCCCGCAGACCTCCTACTCACCTTCTACACCCTGGCGGGGTTCCCCCAGGTCGGGAAGCCCGCACTTCAGGACGAAAAATGGGGATAATCCTATTTTCTGCCTGTTAACTACCTGTTAACAGGCAGTTAATAGGCTTTAACCCCTTCCCGCCTCCAAGGAGACGGGACCCGGGGCAGGACGGCTTCCCGCCTCCTGGGAAGAGGGCACGGAGGCGGGTTTGCCACCCGCCCCCAAATTCTGCCACTTTCCCAGCAGTCCCGCCTCCATACCCACCTCCTCGGGGCTGATAAAATCCAGCCCTAACAGTCATTTCTCTCCCTGCGCTTTCAAAAGTTTATCGTCACCATGAGCCAGGAAAACATACTGAGGTTCATCCAAGGGTAGACTGGCTTGCATGTTGACTTAAACATCTCCTACATCTATATTAAAAGTTCTGTGCCTGTGTGGATGGTGCTGTAATGTTGTAGAGTCCCTTTGACCAATCAAATTGGACAGCCAAAGAGAGCACTGTTCCTTCAGCCATCCATATCCTGGAAAGTACGAACCCTTAGCGACTCTTCAACCAATCACATCCCAGAAGCAGGTAACCAGCGACCAATTAGTCCCCATTATCTCTGTAGTGTTATCCCTGATTGGTCAGTCAAAAATGGCCAATCGGATTCTAAAAGCCACGCCATGCCGTTGGCAGGACACCAAACACGCCGCTGGTTATTCACTGGAGAAAAAAAATAATGTCAAATATCAAGGAGCACATTGCCTCTGCAGCTGAATTCCTCGACTTATTTAATTATTTTTGAAGCAGGAGGTTGAGGAAAAGAAATGGAAAGCAAAGGAGGATAGCAATCAGGGCAGAATAAATACAAGTGCTGAGCCAATCAGCAACATCAGAGAAAGCACCAGGAGCAGGGAGTGGATTGACAGAGAGAAGGTAGTTTGGAGGCAGAGGGAGCGATCTGGTAGAAAGCAAGGACTCCACTTCACATGCCAATGATTTGACAGCTTTGTGCAAATAGGTGCACAAATCCCACCCAAGACAGCGAAGAACTCCATTCAAACTGTAAAAAAAGAAAGACTTGCATTTATTACATAGAATGACATAGAATATGCAGCACAGACACAGGCCATTCGGCCCAACCAGTCCATGCCAGTGTTTATGCTCCACTCGAGCCTCCTCCCGTCTTTCCTCATCTAACTCTATCAGCAAAACTATCTATTCCCTTCTCCCTCATATGTTTATCTGGCCTCCCCTTAAATGCATCTATACTATTTGCCCCAATTACTCTCTGTGGTAGCACCTTTCACAACCTCAGGATGTCCCAAAGTGTTTTACAGCCAATTAAGTTCTTTTTCTTTGAAGTGTAGTCACTCTTGTAATGTAGGAAACATGGCAGCCAATTTGTGCACAGCAAGCTCCCACAAACAGCAATGAACTAATGACCAGATAACCTGTTTTTTTAAGTGATGTTGATTGAAGGATAAATATTGGCCAGGACACCAGGGAGAACTCCCCTGCTCTTCTTCAAATAGTGCCATGGGATCTTTTTTGTCCACCTGAGAGAGCAGACAGGACCTTGGTTTAATGTCTCATCTGAAAGATGAGTGCAAAATCTAGAGTAGTACTGAGGGAACGCTGCACAGTCGGAGGGGCAGTACTGAGGGAACGCTGCACAGTCGGAGGGGCAGTACTGAGGGAACGCTGCACAGTCGGAGGGGCAGTACTGAGGGAACGCTGCACAGTCGGAGGGGCAGTACTGAGGGAGCGCTACACTGTCGGAGGGGCAGTACTGAGGGAGCGCTACACTGTCGGAGGGGCAGTACTGAGGGAGTGCTGCACTGTCGGAGGGGCAGTACTGAGGGAGTGCTGCACTGTTGGAGGGGCAGTACTGAGGGAACGCTGCACTGTCGGAGGGGCAGTACTAAGGGAGCGCTGCACTGTTGGAGGGGCAGTATTGAGGGAGCGCTGCACTGTCGGAGGGGCAGTACTGAGGGAGGGTTGCACTGTCGGAGGGGCAGTACTGAGGGAGTGCTGCACTGTCGGAGGGGCAGTACTAAGGGAGCGCCGCACTGTTGGAGGGGCAGTATTGAGGGAGCGCTGCACTGTCGGAGGGGCAGTACTGAGGGAGGGTTGCACTGTCGGAGGGGCAGTACTGAGGGAGCGCTGCACTGTCGGTGCGGGCAGTACTGAGGGAGCGCTGCACTGTCGGAGGGGCAGTACCGAGGGAGTGTTGCACTGTCAGAGGGGCAGTACTGAGGGAGCGCTGCATTGTCGGAGTGCCAGTACTGAGGGAGCGCTGCACTGTCGGAGGGACAGTACCGAGGGAGTGCTGCACTGTCGGAGGGGCAGTACTGAGGGAGCGCCGCACTGTTGGAGGGGCAGTATTGAGGGAGCGCTGCACTGTCGGAGGGGCAGTACTGAGGGAGGGTTGCACTGTCGGAGGGGCAGTACTGAGGGAGCGCTGCATTGTCGGAGTGCCAGTACTGAGGGAGCGCTGCACTGTCGGAGGGGCAGTACCGAGGGAGCACTGCACTGTTGGAGGGGCAATACTGAGGGAGCGCTGCACTGTCGGAGGGGCAGTACTGAGGGAGCGCTGCACTGTCGGAGGGACAGTACTGAGGGAGCGCTGCACTGTCGGAGGTGCCGCCTCTTGGCTGCCGTGTTTCCTGCATGAGGTAAAGAAAAATATAAATGATTTCCAATTTAAAAAGAAAAGATTCGGATCCACGGGCCCAGAAACAGATGCCGAGCCGACCCAGTGTGTTTCAAGTGTTCGGTTTGTGGTGCAATTTTAATATTGCCATGCAACGGTTTCAGTGCAATCAGCAACTCCACCACAGGCAGGTTTGTTCATGTCGTGCAGAACAAGGCAAGGCCCTTGGAAATCGTGCTGCTGCTGGTTCGGGGGAGATTTGTGACCTTTATCTGCAGGGAGTAGGCTTGCCAACTCCGGTTGGTTCTATTGGGATGTCAGCTGTGGCTCAGTGGGTAGCACACTCGCCTCTGCGTCAGAAGGTTGTGGGTTCAAGTCCCACTCCAGGGACTTGAGCACGTAAAGCTAGGCTGACACTCCAGTGCAGTGCTGAGGGAATGCTGCGCTGTCAGAGGTGCCGTCTTTTGGATGAGACGTTAAACCGAGGCCCTGCCTGCCCTCGGGTGGACCTAAAAGATCCCATGGCCCTATTTCGAAAAAGAGCAGCAGAGTTATCCCTGGTATCCTGGCCAGTATTTATCCCTCAACCAATATAACAAAAACAGTTTATCTGGTCATTATCACATTGCTGTTTGTGGGAGCTTGCTGTGCGCAAATTGGCTGCCGCGTTTCCCACATTACAACAGTGACACCACTTCAAAAAGTACTTCATTGGCTGTAAAGCGCTTTGAGACGTCCGGTGGCTGTGAAAGGCGCTATAGAAATGCAAGTCTTTCTTTATTCCTGGAGGTTTCCTCACGTGACCTTCCACCTCGCCCCGCCCCCACACACACCCATTGGTCCATCTCCCGGCCGTGCTGCCTTCCCACGGCCAATTGAAAAGGGGACAGAATCTTTGTTACCCGATTGGATTACTCTTGACTGTTGGTGAAGCAGCCTCTGTCCCCATCGCCAGTATTTTTTATAACAAATAAATGGTGGCGTTCAAAGAAAATGTCAAAAAACAACATTTTGTTCAATGCTCTTCTGATTTTTCTCCTGGGTATTGCTGGCAGCTGTTGTCCTGGAGATGAATCTTCGATTCCTGGAGACTCCAGGCCAATTCTGGAGGGTTGGCAACCCTAGCGGGGAGAAGTCGACAGTGGGAGGCCTGCACATCAGCGGTCGATGGCACTGTAAAAAGTGCCTGGAGTACGATGAGGCCTTTACAAAAGACAAAGAAACTGTGCAGCAAAAATAAAGCAAAGAAGAGTCAATTAGCATCCTGTTATGATCAGTGGGGAATTTATTTATGGAGCTATTTTTACAGGCTATCTCAATTAGGCTCGAAAGCTTGTTTGCAATAAGCTCCTGCCCAAGGGGAGAGAAAGACGCCACAGCCCAGGTGACAGCACAGCTGGAATGGGCTGACGGGAGGAGTGGTTGTGGCCAAGTAAACAGATCCCTCAGTTCAATGCTGCTGCCATTTCAAAATAATAGTTAAGCTGTAGTTTTTTTTTTGTCCACCTGCTATATCTCTTCCCTGGTCACCCGATGTAGCTGATTCCTGCAAGAGGACACTTCCAGGGGCGCTGCCCGCCCGCCCGCCCACCCTCTGCTGCCTCCCCCAAAGGGGGCATCCTTCATTGTTGTGGATGGTGGCAGGATATTCAACGGCTGGAGGGGATGGGGGAATAACACACCAAGTGACCACCTTTCCGATGTTCTCACCTGCACACGTTCTGGGAATTGTTGTATTTTATCAGAACAAGTACCCATGTACAGATATTCAGCAACAACAATAACCTGCATTTATATAGCACCTTTAACATAGTCTAATGTCCCAAGGCGCTTCACAAGGGGCATTATCAGACAAAATTTGACACTGATCCTAGTAAGGAGATATTAGCACAGGTAACCAAAAGCTTGGTCAAAGAAGTAGGATTACACAGGATTACAGAGGATAAAGGGCACAGAAACAGGCCATTCGGCCCAACCAGTCCATGCCGGCGTTTATGCTCCACTCGAGCCTCCTCCCGTCTTTCCTCATCTCAATCTTTCAGCAGTAGGTTTTAAGGAGCATCTTAAAGGAAGAGAGAGAGAGGCGGAGAGGTTCAGGGAGGGAATTCCAGAACTTGGGGCCCAGGCAGCTGAAGGCACGGCCGCCAATGGTGGAGCGATTAAATTCGGGGATGCGCAAGAGGCCAGAATTGGAGGAGCGCCGAGATCTCGGAGGGTTGTCGGGCTGGAGGAGATTACAGAGATAGGGAGGGGCGAGGCCATGGAGGAATTTGAAAACAAGGATGACAATTTTTTAATCGAGATATTGCCGGAACTAGGAGCCAATGAAGGTCAGCGAGCACAGGGGTGATGTGTGAACGGGACTTGGTTCGAGTTAGGATTCGGGCAGAAGAGTTTTGGATGAGTTCAAGTTTATGGAGGGTGGAAGATGGGAGGCGGGCTAGAAGAGCATTGGAATTGTCAAGTCTGGAGGTAACAAAGGCATGGATGAGGGCTTCGAGGGTTAAAATATGAGGACAGGTTGCATAAACTTGGTTTGTATTCCCTTGAGGGGTGATCTGATCGTGATGTTTCAAATGTTAAAAGGATTTGATAGGGTAGTAGTTTCTCTGTAAATACCTCTATATCCTTCCTGAGGTGCAGTTTCCCCAGAACGAGGTGACATAATCTTAAAATTAGAACTAGGCCATTTTGGCGGGAAATCAAGAAGCTCTTTTTCACACAAAGGGTAGTAGCAATCTAGAATTCTCTTCCCCAAAAGGCTGTGGGTCCTGAGGGACAATTGGAGCTTTCAAGACTGAGATTGATAGATTTTTGTTGGTTAAGGGTATCAAGGGATATGGAGCAAAGGCAGGTAAATGGAGTTCAGATCAGGCAAGACCTAATTGAATGGTAGAGCCGGTTCGAGGGACTGAATGGCCTACTCCTGTTCCTAAGCCCTAAGCTCTGGAATACTCTCCCTAAACCTCTCTTCCTCTCTACCTCACCTCCCTTAAGATGCTCCTTAACACCTACCTCTTCTGGTCCCCTGTGCTAATAGCTCTTTACATGGCTCGGTGTCAAATTCGGTCTGAGAACGCTGCTCTGAATCGCTTTGGGGCGTTTTACTACAATAAAGGGCGGCGTATAAATGCGACTTGTCGTTGTTGTGTCCCTGTGTACCTCCATCCTCAGCTTCTGCCCTTCCCGTGTGCGTTGGCTGCTCAGTCGCTGTCCCCGCACATTAATCCTGTCCCTCACGCCGAGATCAAAAACGTCTTTGCAAGCGCTGCGCTCCTTCCAAGTGTCAAACCTTATTCGCAGCTCAGTCTACTGTAAGATGCTTTCAAAGCCGGAATCGGTGGCAGGGTTTCAGAGCCTGAATTAGCTTGGAGCTACAGGGAGTCCAACTTGATTTCAGGCTCACTGTAGCTGAATGACGGTGTCTTTGTTGTGTTTATCCACGGTCTGGGGGATGTGTTTCTGATTAGTGGGTAGTTTGTGTGACAACATAATTAGCAGTTTTTGTGATATTTGAGCCGGAATAACAGACAGGTGTGTCGGCTGCTCTTCCAAGCTGTTTCTACCCAAGGGATATAATTATCATTTACTTGTAAGCTTTATCTAATCCACTGTTGGAACATTCGGTGGTCATCCCTCTCTTTGCTCCCCCCGCCGCCCCCCTCCCCGCCTCAGACCCCCCACTGGTAATGTGTAGAACTGAGACACACAGCCTCAGGTTCGGTATCCAGTCGGTGCTGCGGATGGGTTATCACAGTCAGGATGAGTGCTGCAGTTCTCTCGACTGGGAAGGTGGGGTGGGGTTATACTCAGGCAGAATTCCTGCCCCTGTTCACTCTCAAGTGGAATCAAAGAAATTTACAGCATGCAAAAGGCGGCCATTCGGCCCATCGTGTCGGTGCTGGCCCTTTGCGAGAGCAATCCAAAACGAAGCTCGCTGACCCGCTCTCACCCCATATAAGAACATAAGAACATAAGAAATAGGAGCAGGAGTAGGCCAATCGGCCCCTCAAGCCTGCTCTGCCATTCAATATGATCATGGCTGATCTGATCCTCACCTCAAATCTAAAGAACACAAGAAGTAGGAGCAGGACCCGGCCACTCAGCCCCTGGGCCCGCTCTGCCACCCACAGGGCCTCGACCGATCCGAACTCAGCCTCATGTCCAATTTCCTGCCCGCTCCCCATAACCCCTAATTCCCTTTACTTCTAGGAAACTGAAGTATCTTCCTCGGCTTCAAATATTTACCCGCGTTTCCCTTCAAAGACGCTATGGTCTCTGCCGCAACCACTCCCTGTGGCAAAGCATTCGATCCAGCAATGCTGCCAAACGAAATTTAAAATCAATGTGACAACTTGTAAAATCTGGTCAGGATGGACCCAGATGTGTGCTGAGCTGGGAGATCTCAGATCGCCGGTTGGGGCTGCGACAATTTGTCTCCGCCACCCCTGATTTGCATATTTGCATATTTAAGTGGGCTCCCACCCGCTTTGGGTAAGAGTGCTGCTCCCCCGTTCCCCGGTCACGGCGGGCCGAGAACAGGGCGGTGACTAGCTCACCGCGATCTTCAGCCCGCTCCTGCCTCATTCCTGGGTTAAAATCACGCCCCCTGTGAGTCTCCTGGCGATCCCAGGGCACAGCAGTTCCGAGAAGAGGGTCACAGGAATCGTTGGGAAAACTTACCTGCTATGTTCCCAGAATGGCCACTAGCAGGTCCCTTGAAGCGGCCTTCTTTCCCATCTCCGATATTCTCATAAGTAAGAAACGAAAGTGTTCAATGAAAAAAAACCACACAATTTATTTAATGTTCCCTATGATTTTTTGTTTTATTTATTCATTCATGGGCGTTGCTGGCAAGTCCGGCGTTTATTGCCCATCCCTAATTGCGCTGGAGAAGATGGTGGTGAGCCGCCTTCTTGAACCGCTGCAGCCTGTGTGCTGAAGGTCCTCACACAGTGCTGACTTTGTCACAGCGGTTTGGTACAACTGAGTGCCTCGCTGGGCCATTTCAGAGGGCAGTTAAGAGTCAACCACATTGCTGTGGGTCTGGAGTCACATATAGGCCAGACCGGGTAAGGACGGCAGATTTCCTTCTCTAAAGGACATTAGCGAACCAGATGGGTTTTTACAACAATCCGATAGTTTCATGGTCACCATTACTGATACTAGCTTTTTATTCCAGATTTATTTAATTAACTGACTTCAAATCCCTCCTCCCCCAGCTGCCGTGGTGGGATTATGAACTCACGTCTCCGGATCATTAGTCCAGACCTTCTGGATTACTAGTCCAGTGACATAACCATTATGCTACCCTACCTCCCAGGGTTTGCTCACAGCAATATCCAGGAGATTAATCTTTAGTTCCTGGAGACTCTGGGACAATCCTGGAGGATTGGCGACCCTAGACAGAGGGGCTCCTCTCTGTGCGAACTCCCCTCCCCCCCCACCACCCCACCCCATGTCATCTTTAAGGACCACTGCTTAGTCGCTGGATGCTCAGTTCCACTGGGCAGAGCCCTTGAACCACCCAAGGCTCGTGTGGAGCATAAACGCCGGCATAGACCAGTTGGGCCGAATGGCCTGCTTCCGTGCTGTAAAATTCTCTGTAATCCTATGTAAAGTGGAACAGCAAAATGGCATCAGGTCCAGTAGACAGCGTAGGAGCCCTGATTTGCATATTTAAGCAGGCTCGCGCCTGTTTCGGGCGGGAATGTTGCTCATCCGTTCCCCAGTGCACTCCAAATCATGGCGGCCAGGAACAGGGGCCGGTAACTAGTTCACCGCGATCGACAGCCCGCTACTGCCTTGGTTCTGCTTGAAAATGCAGGGGGCGGGGGGTGGGGGGGAGGTGGTGGAAATCGTCCCCTTCGCCACTGTGGGTCTCACAGCGAAATTTCCCTTTGACTGACAGCTGCCCTTACCGGCTGTGAAGGAAAAGATTAGCAGCTTTTTAGCAGCAGACGCCAGCGGGTAGGGTTTGCCAGCTCTGGTTGGACCTATTCCTGGAGGTTTTATCATGTGACCTCCCGCCTCCAACCGTTCTCCCCCCTCCACCCCCCCAACCCCCCACCCCCCCCTCCGACTCTCCCGTCATTGGTCACCCAACACATCCATCCTCATAACACACCCCCTTCCCACACCAATTGGAAAGCGAACAGACTCTTTATTATCCGATTGGATGATTCTTCTCCATCAGTCAAGCAGCCTTCTTTTTCCGGCTCCGATATTCTAATAACTAATGAACGAAAGTGTTCAATGAAAAAGGACACGCAATTTATTTAATGTCCCTATGATTTTTCTCCCAGGGTTTTGCTCATAGCAGTATCCAGGAGATGAATCTTTAATTCCTGGAGACTCCGGGACAATCCTGGAGGATTGGCGACCCGAGACAGAGGGGCTCCTCTCTGTGCTAACTCCCCTCCCCCCAACCCCATGTCATCTCAAGCAGCCACAACGAGTGTGACCTCATCAGCAGCTGCTAATAAAGCCGTCAGTTCTGAAAAACTGCTAATGGCAGCTGCCAGGTAGGTTGAACACATCCACTTTGAGACTTGCATTGAGTGTGTTGGTGAAGTAATAAAAATTAATTTCTGACAGCCATTAAACAGTCGAGGCGTTTGACGTGTGCCCCGCATGAAATTAATCCGAGCCTGAAATTTTGCTTAAAGAGGGAATCTCACCATCAGGGCCCCACATCAAGCCACGGCGTTATGGGAGGTTTGATTTTGACTTTCTATCGCTGTTCACTGTTTTGGGAATACTTGCTGATCTCCAGCAGCGCTGCGCATTAGCCTGGGGACAGGGTCGTGATATTAGGCTGTTACCCTGCCCTGACTTTCTAAGGCCACTGATCAAGGGTTCTCTGTGGGGGAGGTGGTCTAAAGAGGCAAATCCAGCTGATAGTAGCAACTCGTAAATTCGCAAGGGCTAGATTTTCACCTTCACTGCCTGGCCAGTAATCTGGCAGAGACTGATCACACGCCCTTTAATGATCCCGCCTGATTTTCATTCCGTTAATGAAGTCGAAAATCGACCCTCTGAGGTCACCTGGAGAGCAATTGCAACGGCTTGTAAATATCAGTGTCCGAGTCAGCTTCCCTTCCCTGTTTTCAAGATTGTCTTTCTTTTGTTAAGCAAAGTGTGACACTTTGAAGTGCGACGTCTGGAGTGCGACAGACCCGTGTTAGATGCAAGGTTTATGGGTACGTTCCTAACTCAAGAGCGCGATAGAGGTTTATGGGCTAGCGGGTGGAACATAAAGGGGGTAATTTTAACCCAACCAGCCTCCCGACGGCAAACTGGTGGGATCGGATCAGCCGCCATTTTACAACCCGCCCAATTGCCACTGTGGGAAGTATAATCGGGTGAGCTGCAAAGCCACCTGACCCTGTCAGCTTCCGGTCGGGCTGGTTGAGTTAAAATTGCCCCCCATAGCGATCTGTTTGGGTCCAGAATATGTAAGTTGACAGAGAGGTGAGGTAGATTTTTTCAATGGTTATTACTGAGAAACCTGTGTGAAAAGTTAAGCTCCATAGTGTTGGATCTACCAACAGGAATTGAACACAATACTCTAGCTGAGGCCTAACCAGTGTTTTATAGTTAGTTCGCCGTCATTACCCATTGCAAATTCCAGATTGGATTTGCAAGGCTCTCGATGTATGTTTGTTTGGATAATTGATTTGAATGAAGCGCAGAGCCTACTTTAGGTTCAATTAAAACAGGATTTGAACCAAATAATATTTGTTGTTTTTCCTTTAATGTTGCATTAATGCAAAGTCGACAAAGAAGGCTGGAATCTTGTTGACTCTCCTAACAGATGTAATCACTTCCAAAAAAAGGCATTTCTCTAAATTGTGTACTTCAGGCCTCTGGTGTGATCCCGTCTGGGAAGACAGCAGTGAAGCAAGGACTTCATCCAAGTATCTCAAATATTAATTGATATACAGGAAACTCTTGTTTAACCGGCACCTAAATATCCGGAATTCTCTCTTAACCGGCAAAAATCATCCTCCGAAAACTCCTCTCAAATAACCGGCAATCTTGCCGAGTCCGAGTCCGAGTCTCCCGCGAATGCCGAGTTAGTCAGTGGGGGTAGTTCTCCAAAGTGCCACTACTCGGCCTCTTGGCGCTGTCGGAAGTCCGAACACTGCAGTAACAGGAGTCTGATTCTCCCGCACTGCCGGGAGTCTCACTTACTGTTAAGTAATTAAAGAGTTATGGATTACCCTCAACTGGCAGTACTGTACTTAATCAAGCATCTTCCACCATCCATTTAACACAACATTCTGTAGGTGAGTACCCAAATACTGTATACTGCACATTTCTTGATTTTTTAATGTTAAAAATAGCCTCGGTAGATATAACTCTCCGTTATCCGGAACTTTCGATCAACCGGCACCACGCCGGTCCCGTCGGTGCCGGATACCAAAGAGTTTCCTGTAGATGGACTCAGAAGAAGGACTGACAAGGGAGTTGCTAATGTGGTTCTGTGTAACCTCCTCAAGCCATAATTACAGGTCAACTCATTAGCATTGTTTTGATGGAGCTTCTGGCAAGCTGGGGTGGGGTGGGGGAGGAGGCATCGAGGTTACCTGACCACAATCAGGTAGAGATTGGCATTGCAATCCCAGGCCGAGATCAGGAAAGCAATTTGCACGTTAAAGGCGCTATATAAATGCAAGCTGTTGCTGTTTTTGTGAGAGCATTTCCCCCAATGAGTTATAACTATAATCACAGTGTAGTCACTGTTGTTTCCCTACATCACAGCAGTGACTACACTTCAAAAGTGCTTCATTGGCTGTAAAGCCCTTTGGGACGTTCTGAGGTCGTGAAAGGCGCTATATAAATGCAAGTCTTTCTTTTTCAAATGTCAATAGAGAGTGCTCATTGTAGACCCTAATCTTAGCAGCAATTAGTTTACTCCCATTATACATGCCAGGAATATAGTCCCGACCACATATATCGGGCGAGTTGGTCTTAACGTGATTTACCCACTATAAGCAATGGATGGTGAATCCACTCACCGCTGCTGTGATCCCTGCGGGTCCGACCAGTCACTAAAATTATTCAATTTAAGGAGTGTGATGGAATACTCTCCACTTGCCTGGAGTGCAGCTCCAACAACACTCAAGAAGCTCGACACCATCCAGGACAAAGCAGCCCGCTTGATTGGCACCCCATCCACCACCTTAAACATTCACTCCCTCCACCACCGGCGTACTGTGGCTGCAGTGTGGACCATCTACAAGATGCACTGCAGTAACTCGCCAAGGCTTCTTCGACAGCACCTCCCAAACCCGCGACCTCTACCACCTCGAAGGACAAGGGCAGCAGGCGCATGGGAACACCAGCACCTCCAAGTTCCCCTCCAAGTCACACACCATCCTGACTTAGGAAGTATATTGGCCATTCCTTCATCGTCACTGGATCAAAATCCTGGAACTCCCTCCCTAACAGCACTGTGGGAGCACCTTCACCACAAGGACTGCAGCAGGTTCAAGAAGGCGGCTCACCACCACCTTCTCAAGGGCAATTAGGGATGGGCAATAAATGCTGGCCTTGCCAGCGACGCCCAGATCCTATGAACGAATTAAAAAAAAAAATTGGTAAGGGAAGCATTTCCACTCAGTTCCTGTAATGACCTGGAGAAGTGCTAACAGAACATAAGTGGTCTGTCAGCAAAGAGAATCGTGGGAGAGGCACGTAGCAGCACCAACGCTTCCGAACATCCTCATAGTGAACTTCACCCATTGGTAAATACGGCACGAGGGTTAACGAGCTGTGAAAAACTGTTTGAAATAGTGCGCGCTTAATAGGTTATAAGCGGCGTCTTTGCAATTGGCTCTTATGGTAATGGCAAATGGTTAGCGCTATTTGTCTGATATAGGTGGCTGCCCGTGATGAGTGTGGAGGGTGTAAGTGATGGGGACTGTGCTCCAATTATATTCTGTAATGTTCTCCTCTCATCTTACAGAAGGGGCTGTGGACCAGCCCTGAAATTGAGGAGACAGGGTCATACCTGAATCCTCAACACTTGATCCCCATTGCAGGTTCATTAAACTCGAGGATTTACACTACACCCATCCCTGGAGGTCATGTTATTCCCAGCCGAGTTACAATCAGGCCTTTTGTCCAGAATCCTGAAATTCTGGAACTTTTTAGGATGCAAAGCCTGAAGTTTTGAGGTGGTTAAAATGGCCAGGGTCCTTGGGATCCTGGGAGACAGGATTTCAAGTCTTACTTGCATCTGGATTGTATGGAATTCACTGAAAATGCAGTGTCAGCCTGTAAGGTTTCCAAAATTTGCAGATCCCCAAAACCTAAGGAAAAAGGACTTTGGAACTACCTCAGAGTGATAAAAATGCATTTGGGCCTAACATAAGGAATTTAAGACTAAAAATCAAGTTTTGGCATTTTAAAAGACATGTCTGGACCTGTGAGGGAGAAAAGGCTGCACAGGAGGTGGGTTCGACCTCTGTAAAAGCAGTTTTGGGTATTGCAGTTAAATTGCATTGTCTGGGGAATCGGGATGACCTCACTCAAGCCCCAGCAAGCATTAACATTTGGACAATAGACCCTGGGAGAAGGCAGCCCCACCCAAAACACAGGCCCCATTAAAACCTATCACAGACCCATCAAAGTCATGCATAATTCAAATCGCTCAGGACCATTCTATAGAAAAACCCGAGTCCAGCCTAGAAACCCAAAACACGAAACCAATCACCTGTAATCAAGCGAAGAGATCGACAGGACCCAAGCCATTTGACACTTAGTAAAGTTGTTACTGTTAACGAGGTCTTACAATGACCGGGATTTGATTTGGTTTTGATAAGGCCACTTCAATTTAGTATAATTGAAGGCCCATCAAGCAGTTACAACAGTTCAAGTTCTCCAGTAAAACAGTTCAAGTTCAACAGAATTGAAAGCCTGTGTTGAACAGAAGTCAGGGCTGCAGTTACAGAAGCAGGCAGAAGGCAGTTTCCACAAATACGATAGCAAAATACTGCAGATGCTGGAAATCCGAAATAACAACAGAAAACGCTGGAAAAACTCAGCAGGCCAGGCAGCATCCGTGGAGAGAGAAACAGAATTAACATTTCAGGTCGAGGACCTTTTGTCAGAACTGGAAATAGCAGGAAATGAAATAGATTTAAGGCAAGGATAAAGCTGGGAAAAGGAGGATGGGGATGAAAGAACAAAAGGAGATTAAGAGACATTAAGAGACATTAATAGATGATCAAGGCAAGAGGTGGTGTTAATGTGACAGGTTGAGGCTGAAAGAAGTGTGAAATGCACTGGCAGAATGAAGGACAGCTGCCAGCTTCTGGGAGGAAAAAAAAGGGTGGGGGGGCAAACAAAAGGGTGGATGAAAAAATAAAATATAAATGTGATTGGAGCTGAGGTTATGATCTAAAATTGTTGAACTCGATGTTGAGTCCAGAGGGCTGTAGCATGCCTAAATGAAAGATGAGGTGCTGTTCCTCGAGCTTACGCTGTGCTTCCGTGGAACAGTGTAATAGGCCGAGGACGGTGAGGTCAGAGGGGGAGTGGAGTGGAGAATTAGAGTGACAAGCGACCGGGAGCTCGGGGTCCCCCTTACGGACAGAACGGAGGTGTTCCGCAAAGCGGTCACCCAATCTGCGTTTGGTCTCCCCAATGTAGAGGAGACCACATCGTGAGCAGCGAATACAGTATACTAAATTGCAGGAAGTACAAGTAAATTGCTGTTTCACCTGGAAGGGGTGTTTGGGGCCCTGGACGGTGGGAAGAGGGGGGGTATAAGGGCACGTGTTGCATCTCCTGCGCTTGCACGGGAAGGTGCCGGGCGAAGGGGAAGGGGTGCTGGGGGTGAAACATAGAAACATAGAAACTAGGAGCAGGAGTAGGCCATTCGGCCCGTCGAGCCTGCTCCACCATTCAATACGATCATGGCTGATCATCCAAAATCCAGTACCCTGTCCCTGCTTTCTCACACAGAATCCCCACATCGAGCCTGCACCTATCCCACCCTATCCCCACGTATTTAATTCCCCCTAACATATCCCAATAACCCCACCTATTTAATCCCCCCCTAACACTAAGGGTCAATTTATCATAGCCAAATCAACCTAACCCGCACATTTTTGGACAGAGGAGTGGTAGAGGAGTGGACTAGGGTGTCGCGGAGGGAGCGGTCCTTGCGGAATGCTGAAAGGGGAGGTGAGGGGAAGATGCGTTTGGTGGTGGGATCACGCTGGAGGTGGCGGAAATGGCGGAGGATGATCCGTTGAATGTGGAGGCTGGTGGGGTGAAAGGTGAGGACAAGGGGAACTCTATCGTGGTTCCGGGAGGGAGGGGCAGGGGTGAGGGCAGAAGTGCGGGAGATAGAACGGACACGGTCGAGGGCCGTGTCGACCACGGTAGAGGGGAATCCTCGGTTGAGGAAAAAGGAAGACATGTCGGAAGCACTGGTATGGAAGGTGGCATCATCAGAGCAGATGCGGCAGAGACGGAGAAACTGGGAGAATGGAATAGAGTCCTTACAGGAGGCGGGGTGGGAGGAAGTGTAGTCCAGGTAGCTGTGGGAGTCAGTGGGCTTGTAGTGAATGTTAGTCAATAACCTATCCCCAGAGATGGAGACGGAGAAGTCGAGGAAGGGAAGGGAACAGTTTCCACAGTTCTGCAAGAAGGCAGTTCCACAGCTCGGAAGAAGACAGTTTAAACAGAGGCAGAGTTACAGCAAGAAGTTAAACAAAGAAGGCCAACAACTTCACAAGCAGACCGACATGCAAGAAGAAACCAGAGCGACTGCCTCAGTGACCATCGGACACCTCACGGCAACAAGGGCCTTACGAAACCTTTTACTCAAAAGACTCTAAACCCTAACTCTAAACTGTCAAGGATTCGTTTGGTGAGCATTATCCCTGGTTCTCCAGAGTCCAACCTAGCTAGTGAAGTGGGATTGGGAGGGGTGAAGTATTCTTCTAATGTTATTTCCCTCGCTTGTTCCCCACTTTTAGAGTGATAAGAGTGTTTTGTGTTGTGTTTTACTTCCTTGAATAAAAGTCAAAGTTCTTTCATCCAAACCTGTTGCCTACTGCATCTTTGTTCACAACCCCCAAATAAGTCCACGGTCTAGAACCAGGGGCGTGGGAGCGATTCGAACCGCTCACTGAGTCAGAGGTGAGGCTGACCCCTACCACACCACCCCCTACAGCTGTGGCTCAGTGGGTAGCACTCTCGACCTGCTGCGTCAGAAGGTTGTGGGTTCAAATCCCGTTCCAGAGACTGTGGGGGTGATTTTCTGAAGTCGGAGGAGGCGGGAAAATCAGAATCGAAGAGGTCGGGTTTGGAACCCGCCTCTGCGAGATGGTGCCGATTTTGGAGGTCGGGAAACGGTCCTGCCTCCAGCTGGCCGTTGCGCTATTAAAGATCCTTAAATGCTCGTTAAGGGCCTCTCTAAGCCTATTTTGAGAGGCCCTCATGATTTTTCCAGCTTTTTGGCATGCTCCACGCACCTCCTAAACCACACCAGGCAAACCTGGCGGGTTGACTCATGGGTGGCCTCCTCGTTGCTGCAGGTCTAACAAGACATTGTTTATTGTAGCAAGGATTAGTTGCAGGTGCCAGACCTTGGCTTTAAAAGATCTCTGAGCACTTTTAGAAGGCCTTCCGAAGTCGGAGGTGCTGCAGCTTGACTCCATCAACTGTGGGACCTCCCTGGATGACCCTCTCCCCGCTTGCAATGAGCGCTTCCCCAAAGGAGGCATCTACAAGCAGCATGGGAACCATTCGTTTTCTTTCTGCATGGACCTCAGATGAGGAGGAGGAGGATCTGGAGGAGGAGGAGCAGGAGGAGGTCAGAGAGCCGGTGTATCGACCAGCGGCAGCGGCAGCATGCGAGCACATGGCTGCCCGGGATGCAAGGGATGAACTTATCATGGCCAGATTTGCATAGGTTGCCCAAGTTGGCACATGTCCTTTGCTCCATCCTAGGACATCATTGACAATGGACATGACTCTTTGGCCTCTTTTCACTCAGGCCACCAACCTGACAACGCAAGTGTGCCGGAGCCCGCAATGTGGAGCTGCCTAAGGCGAAAGAACAGATGGCATAATGCCAACATTTTGGCTTCAAATCATTTTAATGCTTTCCAACAGGGATGGCATTTCATCAATACACAGAAACAGTCTCCCAATCTGCACACAGATCTGGAGGTTATATCCCTTGCCAGCTGTACCCACACAGCCTTGGTTTCTTTGGCAAGGCCTCTTCCTCCAAGATGAGTGGAAGAGCACCTCCATGCTAGCTGTCACCCCCTCAAACAACATTTGCAGCGCCTCATCCGAGAGCCTCGGGGAGGCCCTTGCCTTGGAATTGGACATAGTGGTTTCTCAAAAGATGTTGGAGGTGGTGCAGGAGATGCAGAAATGCTGTGGAATGAGCCAAGGGAGCCATAAAATCAGACTGGAAAAGTGCTGTCAACAGAGGCGAGTTTCAGTCCCAAAACACTAATTGAGCAAGGGCATCCCACACCTCTGAATCAAGTGGCCAATCATGGGAAAATCGCAAATTTTTGAAACCTATCAGTGGAGGCGAGTTTCAAACCCACCCAAACTGAAACCCGCCTCCATCTCGCCTCCAGTGGGAAAATCGCCCCCTTAAGCACAAAATCCACGCTAGCAATGTCGGATGGTGCCGTCCTTCAAATGACATATTAAACTGAGGCTCAAAAATAACGTAAGCTCGAGGAACAGCACCTCATCTTTCGATTAGGCACTTTACAGCCTTCTGGACTCAACATAGAGTTGAACAATTTCAGATCATAACCTCAGCCCCTATCATATATATATTTTTCATCCACACTTTGGGCTGGATTTTCAATGACCCGTGGAGTCGGGTTTGGAGGCGTGTGGGGGGTTAAAGTTGCAGATTCGGGGGTCCCGACCCCATCCCGCCTCCAACCCGCCTCCATGCCAGTTTCGCTGGTGGCGGGTACCCGACCTGTGCTGAGACCCGACTCCCCGAGGCGGGAAGGGATTAGTGACAGTTAACTGCCTGTTAACAGGTAGTTAACAGGCAGTTTTTTGCATAATCCCTATTTTGACAGGTGAAATGTGGGCTTCCCGACAGGTGGCAACCACGCCAAGTTATCGGGTCGGACCGTGGGTCTGCAGGGGTTGGAGGGGTCGATATGTCCGGTGGGCAGGTGAGTGATGGGTGCATGTGTGCAGAGGTAAGTGTGTAAGGTAAGTGCTAAGTGTTGGAAAAAGTTTTACTTACCTTAACTTCCTCCTGCAGGTGTCAGCCCTTCAGTTCTCGGGAGTCAGAAATCTCACCGGCACAGAAAGCAGGAAAGCCGTGGTTCTGTCAAAAACTGCAGCCTTCTGTTTTCTGTGGTGGAATGATTTCTAACTCAGCCTGAGAGGAAGGACTGAAGTTAGAAATCATATTGTCAGTGTTTGACAGCTTCACAGAGCTGTCAAACGCTGATATTTCATCTGTCAAAAGCTCTTGACAGATGAAATGTCAATCTGTGACGTCACCTGTTGCTGGGTGGCCCTTAATTGGCCTGCTGAGCCCACTGGGCGGGCTCAACAAGGTCAATCAAGGGAAAATACAGTGGGTTGGCCACATCTCGATGGAGGCGGGTTCACAAGCCAGAATGTGTGATTCACGACCCCAACCCGACCCCAGGTTCAAAATCCAGCCCTTTTTGTCTGTGCCTTCTGTTCTTCTCTCCCACATGGCAGCTGTCTTTCATTCCGTCAGCGCAATTCACACTTCATCTAGAGCCATCCTTTGTTTCTTAACCTGTCCCATTACCATCTCCTTTTGCCTTGAATATCTCTTAATGTCTCTTAACCTCTCCTGCCTTCTATCCTATCACAGACCTTCCCTTTTGTTCTTTCATCCCCTCCCCCCTTTCCCAGCCCCTGCACTTGCTTAACAATCTGTTCCATTTCCTGCTTTTTTCCAGTTCTGATGAAAGGTCATCGACCTGAAACGTTGACTCTGTTTCTCTCTTCACAGATGCTGCCTGACCTGCTGAGTATCTCCAGCATTTTCTGTTTTTATTTCAGATTTCCAGCATCTGCAGTATTTTCTTTTGTATTAAATCAAGTGGACATAAATGATCCCATGATGAAGAGTTCTCCCTGGTGTCCTGATCAACATTTATCCCTCAATCAGCATCACTAAAACAGATTCTGATCACATTGCTGTTTGTGGGAGCTCGCTGTTTGCAAATTGGCTGCCAGGTGTTCTACATTACAACAGTGACTAAACCTCAAAAAGTACTTCATTGGCTGAAAAGTGCTTTGGGACGTTGTGAAAGGAATTATATAAATGTAAGTCACTGTTGAAGATCACCATTCTCGGGCATTTGCTTTAACTGTGCAGTACTTTCCCCTAAAGTACTGCGCTTGTCCTCTTCCTTCTCATGAAGCAAATCCACTCTGAGACTCTGAATTGTACATGAAATACAATTGTGCAAGCCTTAATTAACTCCATCCTTCTTAACGTTTGTCAGTGAATCCCAAGTGAGGGATCATAAATAGGCTTCCTCTCTGCCCAGAAATGTCATTAAAATATGCTTTCTCTCCATTTCTCCAGAGGTTGAAATATGACAGGAGATGCCCGTGATTGTTTTCCTAGGAGGCTTTGAAGATTGTTCAAGATATATAAGTTACTCAGATATCTGTCAGACAGTGTCAGTTGGTAGCACTCTTGACACTGGGTTAGAAGATTGAGCCTTACTTCAGGGGTCGAGCATATAATCTTGATAGGGTACGGTAGTGTAGTGGTTATGTTACTCGAAACTACTAATCCAGTTGGAACATGAGTTCAATTCCCATCATGGCAGCTTGAATACAATTGAAATAAAATCTGGAAATAAAAAGCTGGTATCAGTAAAAGTGACCATGAAGCGGTTTGATTGTTGTAAAAAAAAAAGAACTGGTTTATTGATGTCCTTTCGGGAAGGAAATCTGCTGTCCTGCCCTATTCTGGTGACTCCACTCCCTCGCTAATGTGGTTGACTCTTAACTGGCCCTCTGTCAGGGAACTAGGGATGACCAATAAATGCCGGCTGACGTTCCAGTGAGAGAGTGCTGCATTGACAGTGGTGCTCGTCCCTCTGATAAGACTGAGGGAGGTCCTGCCTGCCTGGTTAGATAGATGCCCATTAAAACAGGAATGGGAAGATGGAAGCGTTGGTAATGTGGAAAGAAAAGAAATAACTTTCATTTGTATAGCGCCTTTCAAGATGTCCCAACACGCTTTACAGCCAATGAAGTACTTTTGAAGTGTAGTCGCTGTTGTAATGTCGAAAACACAACAGCCAATTTGTGCACAGCAAGCTCCCACAAACAGCAATGAGATAAAGACCAGGTAATCTGTTTTAGTGATGTTGGTTGAGGGATGAAGATTGGCCCCAGGACTCCCCTGCTCTTCTTCAAAATAGTGTCATGGGATCCAGGCCCAGCATGGAGAGATGCACTGTGGGGTTTGTCAAAGAGAGGGATAAAGATGCTGGGACCACGTTTATGGGTAGGCATGTGATTTTTTTTTCTGAATTATTTATTGTTTTGTTAATGTGTTCTGTTTATAATGGATATGCATGGAGAACCAACATGGTCACTGAAAGGAATTTGGAAAATTTGTTTCAGCGATTTCACTTGTTGTTCTTTCAGTGAAAGCAACTTTTTGGACAGATAGTGAGACGTCTTAATTGTTTTTTCATTGTTTGCTGTGAAATTTCGTCTAATCCCCTGCAACCTTCATACATCAGACATGTTGAACACAGAGGCAGCACGAAAATAGAAGACTCTTTAATATACTGTACTAGCAGTTCACCTGTGAAGTTGCTCATGGCGAGTCAGAGGGGCCCTGTTTTACAACAATAGGGGTGTTATCAACAAAGTGTGATTGGGAAACTGTGATGGGAAACTGTTACAGGAAGTAAGTGTGACATAGAGACTTTGGGGGAAAAATTGAGTCGCGCCCCCTTTGGGGTGCTAACTTCGCCGGGGCGCTGTATTTAGTGCCCCATAAAAATTAGCGCCCCCGCACCAGAAATTGAGTGGTTGCGCCCCAAGAGGGAAGCGGGAGCGCTACTGGAAGCGCCCCGCATCCCTCTTGCGGCGCTGTGAGTCAATATCATGGCGCTACGTGGCGCTGCGGCACGTCGCACCGCGGTATTGCAGGCCTTCCTCCCCTTCTTAAAGGGGAGGGGCCTTGCGCAGCGCGACCCGGGGCCCAGCTGGGCCCCCGGGGATCGGGAGTGCCGGCAAAAGAGCCCGGCACTCAAGAGAAGTGCCGGGCTCTTGGAGAGCAGCCGGCACTTCGCGGGGGGGGGGCTTCACGGGGGCCGGTGACAGCAATGGGGGCAGGTGCTGGCAGGCGGTCAGCAACAAAAATGGCCGCCCGCCACCTCCCCTTTAACTAGCGCCGCCCCGGCTGCAGGTAGGCCCCCCCTGACCCCGTCGGACATAGCGTCCGGCGGTAAGTCAAGGGGCGCTACCGAAGATCGCGGCCGGAGCGCGAGCGGGGCACTGCGCACGGCGATGACATCATCGACGGCGGCGCAGCGCCACAGGGTGCTACCGGTTAGCGCCGCCGCTAACCTCTCGCTGAATTTCGCGGGAGGCGTGGGCGGCGCCGCACCCGGGCGCTAGTTGCTTTGCGCCCCATTAGCGCCCTCTTAAGGCGCTAACGGGAGGCGCAAACCAACTGAATTTTTCCCCCATAGAGTCATAACAGCACAGAAGGAGGACATTGGGCCCATCGAGTCCGTACCGGCTCTCTGTAGAGCAATCCAGTCAGTCCCTTTCCCCCGCTCTATCCCTGTAGCCCTGCAAGTTTATTTCCCTCAAGTGCCTATCCAGTCTCCCCTTAAACATCGAGCATCTCCGCTTCCACCACTTCCGTCGGCAGCGAGTTCCAGGTCCTCACCACTCGCTGCGTAAAAAACGTTTTTCCTCACAGGAAGTGCATACTATACAGAAGTCTTTTAATATAATGGGCCAAAAATTCATCCCACGACGCGAGAGTACGCACTGCGTACTCTCGCGTATTCTCTCTCCAATTGCCGGTTTTCTGCATGCCCTGCGCATGCGCTGAAAACCGGCACTTGGTCTTTTGAAAAGGGGGCGGTTCCTCGGTGCATCGCGTGCGCGCTACAGGCTGCGCGCACGCTGTGCACTTCATGCTTTGGACGCGCAGGTAAGTACGGAAGATTTTAGAAATGGAAAAAGGAGGAGTAAGACCCACTTTTAACAAGGTAAGTAGTGAATTAAGTATTTTTTTGAATTTTTTTTAACAGGTATATCTTTTTTAGAGACTTTAAAGACAGGTAAGTTTATTTTTATAACTTTTTAAAAGATTTTAAATTTTTTCAAAAATTTAATTTTTTATTTAAAATGGTTAATTTATTTAACTATACTTATTTTATTAATGTGATGGTTTTTTTTTAATTTAATTGAGGTTTAGCTGTTATTTTGGGGGGTGTAAGATTCATAGATTTCACAGCACGTATGTGAAACTTATGAACTGAGTCACGTGATCCCACAGCTCGCACGAATTCACTACGCCGGTGGGATACGCAAGCACTGCCCAGCTGATGTCTGGAACATCAAGTTCGTGCGAGCTGGATCTGAAAAAGCACAAGCGGAGTGAGAGATCGCGGGGAAGCCTTACCCCCGCGGGAACAGAGCGAGATCAATTTCTGGGCCATTATAGATATAACTTGCATTTATATGGAACTTTTAATCTAGTAAGCAGTTAAAGGCACTTTACAGAATCAAAAACAGATGTCGATCGGGAGCAGAAGAGTTTGGGGAAGGAACAGGAAGCGAGGTCAGAGAGATAAATTTTGAAGAGGTTTTGTAAAGCAGCGGAAGAGAAAGGGGTCAGGGAGAGAGTGTGGGGCCAAATTAGTTGAAGATTCTGTGACTGAAGGTGGAGCAGAGGGAGAGGGATCCAACGGTGGTCAGTGTTGGGGGGGTAGAAGGTGGGGCTGGTATGTAGGGATGGAGGATGGGGTGCTAGCACGGCGAATCTCAGAGTAGTCAAGGTGGCAACAGCTGTACAAGGGCTTCAGCAAGGATGGGGCTGAGGGGAGGTGAAGCAGATGATGAGGTCGCAATAAGTGGAGTTGGTGATGGATAGGAAGTGGGGATAAGTTAATAAATCTGACTGTAATATTGACTTTCCAAGGATAACAAATAAAAAGAGAAAAAAAAATAGTCTTGCATTTCTATAGCGCCTTTCACGACCTCAGGACGTCCTAAAGCGCTTTACAGCCAATGAAGTACTTTTGAGGTGTAGTCGCTGTTGTAATGTGGGAAATGAAAGAATTTGCTGGTGTAAAGCAGGAATCTGTAAAACTATTGCAGTAATATTCACTGTTATGCTGTCAAAGCATCTTCCTGTAAATAACAATGCACTTAAACAATCTGTAACCAAGGTGATGCATGAATAACTGCGCAGTGGCATCTTCAGTGTGCTGGTGAAGATTTCCTCTGCTCAGTATTTCCTGTGAAGACTTAAATACGATCATAAAGAAGCACATTTATAATTTGCCCAGAAACACCAAATAGCGGAATTGTTCTCAAACCCACTTACAGTGCTGCTACACACATAGCGGGCAGAGGAATTCTAAGTGCCCCCCCGCACAAATGTCTTTGGGCTAGAAATTGGCCTCCTTTGCGCCTCCTGTTATGGCCTCCAGGGGGGCGATAACGGGGCGCTAACGGTTTACCAACCGGGCGCGGCGAAATGAACGACTCCCGCTAAATTGGCCGAGAGGTTTGCGGCGGCGGTAACACATTGCGCCACGTTCTCCTGCGCCCGGAGATCGTGACGTCATTCTCCTGCGGGTCGCCCCGGTAGCGCCCCGGACCCGAACTTCGGTTCCGCCCCCTGCAGCATCGCCGGGCGGTCACACCGACAGCTGCAGGAGGCGTTGTTCGGGAGGCCGGGAGCTTCGGGGGCGCAGGTTAAAGGGGACGTTGGCGCGGTAAGTATAAAAATTGCGATATTTCACTTTTTTTCATTTTTCTTCGGCCGCGATCGATCAACCCGGCACTCTGCTGGAGCGCATGGGGCTGATCGGGCCGGATCGTGGCTGCCATCGGGAACCAGCTCACTGGTCTCAATACAGAGCCTGCAGCGATGGCCCTTCCCTTTAAGGGAGGGAAGGAGCCTCGGACCGCGGCAGGGCGGGACGGGACATTGTGCAGCGCTGCACCACTACCGCCCCGCCTGCGTCCTTTAGCGCTCCAGGAAGGAAGTGGCGTGCTTGATTTAGCGCTCCACTTCCTTCCTGGAGCGCTAACACCGAATTTACAGAAATCATTAGCGCCTGGCCCTAATTTTTCCAGCTTTCAAAAGTTAGCGCCCCAAATGGGGCGCTCCCGAATTTCTCCCCCCGTACTACCAATGATGATCAATGCACCACTTTCAAATACACACTAACAAGCATCAACAAAAGGGAACCGTGTCCTTTTAAAATGCCAACGCACTGAGGGGGCATTAATTATTGCTGTGGGTCTCCTGCCAGATAATAATTAAGATCTATGTCCAGCCATTCAGTTGTCTCTTCAACAGAACTGGACGCTTTCCTATTAAAAAAAGACAGAAAAATGTGCACAGTTTTTGTAGTGGGGTCTCTCAGGAAACATAAAGCTCTCACATCTTATTAAAATCTGTAATTAGAAATAAAAGATGATCCAATCACTAATCATAATTGAATATGAAAAACAACATCCTCCTACATCTTTATAGAGTTTCTGAATCATTATACTTGTGTCAGAGGAGCCATAGATGTCAAATATTAGATTAATAGTCCAATAATACCTACACTTAGCGTTATTGCATGGATTCACATATATGCAAACCAGAGACATACAAAGTCTACATAGCGTACATTTAGGGCAGAAATTTCATTGACCCGTGGAGGCGGGTTTAGAGGCGTGTGGGGTGGGAAAATAGCAGATTCGGGGGTCCCGAACCCATCCCGCCCCCAACCCGCCTCCATACCAGTTTCACAGGAGGCGGGTACCCGACCTGTGCTGGGAGCCGCCTCCCCGAGGCGGGAAGGGGATTAGTGACAATTAACTGCCTGTTAACAGGTAGTTAACAGGCAGTTTGTTGCCTAATCCCTATTTTTAGCCCTGAAGTGTGGGCTGCCCGACGGCTCCAAACCATGCCGTTTCAGCGAGGTGGACCGTGGGTCTGCAGGGGTTGGAGGGGTCGATATGTCCGGTGGGCAGGTGAGTGATGGGTGCATGTGTGCAGAGGTAAGTGTGTAAGGTAAGTGTAAAGTGTGGAAAAAAGTTTTACTTACCTTAACTTCCTCCTGCAGGTGTCAGCCCTTCAGGTCTCGGGAGTCAGAAATCTCACCGGCACAGAAAGCAGAATGGCCGTTGAGCTGTCAAAAGCTGCAGCCTCTGCTTTTTGTTCTGCAGAGATCTCTAAATCAGCCTGAGAGGAAAGAATTAACTTAGAGGACAGATTGTCAGTGTTTGACAGCTTCAAGGAGCTGTCAAACGCTGATATTTCATCTGTCAAAAGCTCTTGACAGATGAAATGTCAATCTGTGACGTCACCTGTTGCCGGGTGGCCCTTAATTGGCCTGCTGAGCCTGCTGGGCAGGCTCAACAAGGTCAATCAAGGGAAAATCGAGTGGGTTGGCCACAACTCGATGGAGGCGGGACTACAACCCCAAAAGTGGGAGTCCCGCCTCTTGCACGCCTCCATTGATAAAATCCAGCCCTTAGAGTCTGAATGAGGGAATATCCTGTTGAATGTCTCTCCATCCTTCATCCCGCCATCTTTCCATCCCTTCATCCTTTTATCATTTCATCCCTCTATCCCTCCATCCCTCTATCCATCCCTCCAGCTCTCCATCCCTCCATCCTTTCACTCTTCTATCCCTCTATACATCCATCCCTCCAGCTCTCCATCTTCCATCCCTCCATATCCTCCCCTTTCTACCAGTGAGAATATTAAGTATTCAGATCAAATCTTTATCACTGGGACTGCCAGAGACCAATGCTGCCTTGTCTCTTTCTCTCTTTGTAACCAACTCTTAGTTTATGAGTTTTGCGTAATTGCAATGCAGCCAGATCACCTTTGATCTCCATAATGATGGTCCTGAAGGGTGTGTTGTTTCACTTGTGATGTCCCGCCGCCTGTTTGGCCTCAGTGAATTCTAATATAAGCAGCCATCTTCTGCAAGGAGAAGAACAATATTTATTGAATGAATTCCAAAACAAAGAGTAGGGAAAAATGGGTCTTTTTCAGGATGGCAGGCTGTGACTAGTGGGGTACTGCAAGGATCGGTGCTTCGACCCCAGCTATTCAATGATTTGGATGAGGGGATTAAATGTAACATTTCCAAATTTGCTGATGACACAAAGCTAGGTGGCAGTGTCAGTTGCGAAGAGGATGTGAAGAGGCTTCAAGGGGATCTCGACAGGCTCAGTGAGTGGGTGAGAACATGGCAGATGGAATATAATGTGGATAAATGCGAAGCTATCCACTTTGGTAGAAAAAACAGAAAGGCAGAGTATTTCCTAAATGGTGAAAGATTGGGGAATGCAGATGCTCAAAGGGACCTGGGTGTCCTTGTACATGAGTCACTGAAAGTGAATGTGCAGGTGCAGCAAGCCAGTTAGGAAGGCAAATGGTATGCTGGCCTTCATTACAAGAGGATTTGAGTACAGGAGTAAAGAAGTCTTACTCCAATTATTAAGGGCCTTGCTGAGACCACACCTGGAGTACTGTGTACAATTTTGGTCTCCTTACCTAAGGAAGGATATACTTGCCATCGAGGGAGTGCAACGAAGGTTCACCAGACTGATTCCTGGGATGGCGGGACTGTCGTATGAGAAGAGATTGAGTAAACTAGGCCTGTATTCTCTTGAATTCACAAGAATGAGGGGGATCTCATTGAAGCATACAAAATTATTACAGGGCTTGATAGGATGGATGCTGGGAGAATGTTTCCCTTGGCTGGGGAGTCTAGAACCAGGGGCCACAGCCTCAAGATAAAGGGTAGGCCATTCAGGACTGAGATAAGAAGAAATTTCTTCACACAGAGGGTGGTGAATCTTTGGAATTCTCTACCCCAGAGGGCTGTGGAGGCTCAGTCATTGGGTATATTCAAAACAGAAGTCGATAGATTTCTGACTAGTAAGGGCATCAAGGGATATGGCGATAGGGCTGGTGAATGGAGCTGTGGCAGAAGATCAGCCATGATCTCATTGAATGGCAGAGCAGGCTCGAAGGGCCGAATGGCCTACTCCTGCTCCTATTTCTTATGTTCTTATGTTCCCTCCCTAAACCTCTCCGCCTCTCCACCACTGTCTCCTCCTTTAAGTTGCTCCTTAAAACCTACCTCTTTGGCCAAGCTTTTGGTTCCCTGTCCTAATATCTCTTTATGTGGCTCGGTGTCAAACTCCTGGGAAGCGCCTTGGGACGTTTTACTATGTTAAAGGTGTTATTTCAATGCAAGTTTTTGCTGTTGAATGGGCAACCAGCACAGTTAGTTTAGTCAGAGCACAATATGGCATTGATGCATAGTTTAAATGAATGTAAAGCACCTTGATTGCAAATTGTTTGAGTGCATTGGCATTCTGAGTTCCAGCTGTGAATAATGATAGTCAGTCTTCAACATGTCTCACTTGCCTTCTTTTACATTATCCATTGGTGTCCTGCTCTACTCGTTCGCAACAACCGTCACCACTTCCTTTTGTGCTGGACTTCTTTTTGTTTTCATGTTACAATGAAGCCTTGGGGCGAAGTACAAAGTTTAAATCCTCGCTTCCATTAATTTGCATACATCTTAAGTTTTTGAGACTAACAGATCTTGGTGCTCTGACTTAGGATTTATCCGCCAGTTAGGCAACAACATTAAGAACAGGCCTTTCCAAAACCTCCAGGCCTACAAAATTTAGTAGGACAAACCAGCAAATGGAGATGGCCGAAGGTATAATCAGAGAGGAAAGTTTTGAGGGTGCTTTGGAAGGGAAGAAAGAGATGGGGAGGTGAAGAGGTTTAGGAAGGGAAATCCAGAGTGCAGAATATGGTAGCTGAATGGTTGAGTGGAAGGAGGAGGGAAGCACGGAGGCCAGAGTTGGATGATTTGGTGTTTCCTGCATTACAACAGTGACTACATTTCAAAAGTACTTCATTGGCTGTGAAGCACTTCGGGACGTCCTAAGGTTGTGAAAGGCGCTATTTAAATGCACATTCTTTCTTTCGTTTTCTTTTCGGACTGGCAAAGCTCACAGACGTACAACGGCAGGTTTGAAGGCTAGGGCTAGGATTTTAAAGTTGATTCACTGGGGGATGGAGACTCAGTGGAGGTCAGCGAGGGCAGGGTCATTGTAATTCTGCAGAGCATTTAAGGTTTTTTTTTTACTATTCAAAGTGTACCAGCCAGCTAAAGATGGCTGGATTCAAAACAGGGCTGGTGTTTGAAATGAAAGGCCCGCTCCACCCGCTGGCTCCTCATCCTCCTTCGTTATCATCACCACCGAATCTTCAATCACTGTGGCTCTAGAGGGAATTTAGGCAGAATCCAGACACAACCCAAATCCTGCCTGAGTCCACTGCCAAAGACTGAGGCAATGACAGCTCTTTCGTTCACTTATCGCTTTGCAACTATCCAGTGGAGTTAACGTGAGAAATTCCCCATGGAAGACTGACATACCCTTCTGGCAATTAGCTTTCAAAAATTCAATTAACTGCAGCCAAAATACCATGGACTCATAAATACTACAGCAAGAATAAAACTGCTTTGCTTAAACCAACCACTGTTAGATGTGGAATTCAGAACCCGGGGGGGTTGCCAAGTTCCTGACTCTGCTGATTTTAGTCAAAAGAAAGTGGTGGAGATTGAGGATCAAGTTCAGGTAGACTACTGAGCAGTGATTAGTGTTTCTCTGTTGATCCCTAATCCTCAAGAACACCGATCAATGGATCTTAGTGAAAGATTGGCGGGAAAATAGTTTAGTGCTTGTTAAAGGCCAATCACGGACAATGCATACATTGTTACGCAGCATAGGGAGCTCTTTGAAAAGTGAGCATTAATGCCAGGTTAGACCTGACTTTACGCACAAGGTTTGGAAGTATCAGCACAGCAGCACAGAAGTATAGGCAGAAGAGAAGTATATAGAAAAGAGAATACTGAGAGGTGACCTGATAGATTATGAAAGGGTCTGATACGGTAGACGTAGAGAAGATGTTTCCACTTGTGGGGGAGATCAGAACTAGGGGCCATACATATAAGATTGTCGTTAATAATCCAATAGGAATTCAGGAGAAACGCCTTTACCCAGAGAGCGGTGAGAATGTGGAACTCGCTCCCACAGGGAGTAGTTGAGGCGACTAGCATAGGTGCATTTAAGGGGAAGCTGGATAAGCCCATGAGGGAGAAAGGAATAGAAGGATAGGCTGATGGGGTTAGATGAAGAGGGGTGGGAGGAGGCTCGTGTGGAGCACAAACACCAGCATAGAGCTGTTGGGCCGAATGGCCCGTTTCCGTGCTGTAAATACTTTGTAATTCTATGAATGTATACAGTGAAGAGAAACATTTTTCCTTGCCGCAGGGGGTACAGAAGCCATTCCAAGGTGGTGGACATACAGTAGATACCAAGCAGGAGTGGAAAAGAGAAAATGAGGGCGGAACAAAAAGCCAGTTGAAGGTCTTAAGAAAGCTTTTGAAGTCAGGGAGGGTGGTGACAGGGCGGAGGTGTTGGCGGAAAGAGTTCGAGAGTGGGATGGGGGGGCATAGTCATTGAATGAGTGACCACCTATGGTGGAACATGGAACAAGGAGTAGGTCAGTGTTGCATAAGTAGTTTTTTTGTTTTTAAATTGTATGTGCATTGGCAGTAGTAAAGTCTTGAAAAGTCATCGCCCAGAAGGGAGGCCAGCACAAGTGGATTTCAACCAACCCAAGAATGCCTGGTAAAATCAGCCAAACTGGACCCCCCGCTGCCTCTTCGAATCGTGCCTTGGAGTCTTTTCCCTCAGCCTGAACAGGCAGGCGAAGCCTGGGTTTAACATCTCATAACAGCTCGGTTTCAAGCTCGTCTGAAAAGATGACAATGCAGTGCTCCCTCGGGGCAGCGGCGAAGTATCAGGTTAGATTATGTGCTGAAATCTGTACTGGGGTTTGAACCGGAGGCTAGAGTGCTACCAATGGAGCCAAGCTAACAACTAAATGAACTGGCTAATTCAACATTGCAACACTAACTGCAGTGCAATAGAGAGAGCGAGGCAGCCCCTTCAGAGAGCAGCGTTTCAGAGAAGAATTTGCGTACAGCCTGCACTGCTTCACTTGAGGAGCGAGCGCCTCAGATTTCTGCCTCCTTTTAAAGAGGATGGAGATTCTGAACTGCGCAGAGAAATGCCAGTTTTCATGCAACGTGTGAAATGTGTCATCAGTCTTTTTTGATCTCACAAACGGCAACAAAATTGTTATCGCGAGTTCCATCATTTGCATAATGCATTCAGCATTTCACTTTATTGCCTTATTACATGAAACACATGTATCAACAGAAGCCTCAGCGGGGAATCGTGGAATACAGAATTGATATCTTGCGTGAGAAAAATCTTTATAACTCATTTGTGAGTCATCAGCTCTTTATCACATGCGGAGCAGGTTCTGCATTCCCATCGAGAGCGTTGCGTTAATTCCCTTGCAGTGAGCCGTTCTATCACGAGTGGCGACTTCATCAATAAAGCCCAGGGACTAGTGTAGTTCCTACATAACTATCGGGCCGACCTAGGGTCGCCAACTCTGGTTGGACGTATTCCTGGAGGTGTCATCACATGACCACCTGCCTCCTACCGTTCCCTCCCCCACACCCCCGCCATTGGTCAAAAAGGAAAAGAAAGACTTGCATTTATATAGCGCCTTTCATGACCACCGGACGTCCCAAAGCGCTTTACAGTCAATGAAGTACATTTGAAGTGTAGTCACTGTTGTAATGCAGGAAACGTGGCAGCCAATTTGCGCACAGCAAGGTCCCACAAACAGCAATGAGATAATGACCAGATAATCTGATTTTTTGGTTGAGGGATAAATATTGGCCAGGACACCGGGGATAACTCCCCTGCTCTTCTTCGAAATAGTCCCATAGGATCTTTTACATCCACCTGAGAGAGCAGACGGGGCCTCGGTTTAACGTCTCATCCGAAAGACGGCACCTCGACAGTGCAGCACTCCCTCAGCACTGCACTGGAGTGTCAGCCTAGATTATGTGCTCAAGTCCCTGGAGTGGGACTTGAACCCACAACCTTCTGACTCAGAGGCGAGTGTGCTACTCACTGAGCCACGGCTGACACCTGATATGTCCATCTTTGCGTTGCACCGCCTTCCCACGCCCAGTCAGAAAGCGAATAGACACTTCATCACCCAAATCGATGATTGTTTTCTGTCAGTCAAACAGCCGTTTTTCCCATGGACGATATTCTTTTATAACTAGTAAACAAAACACCTTTGTTTTTAATGCCCCTCTGATTTTTCTCCTAGGTTTGCTGGCAGCAGTGTCCAGGAGATGAGTCTTTAACTCCTGGAGACTCCAGGCCAATCCTGGAGGGTTGGCAACCCTAGGCCTACCAACTCCTCCCCATTCGATGATAAAAGGCTACAAAACAGAAAACAGAGAGTAAGGGTTGAAGTTAGTTACTCAGATTGGCAAATGGTGCTGGGACATCTGTTGTTCACCATTTACAAAAACAATTTGGACTCGGGAATCGGAAGTACAATTTCAAAATTGTGGACGACACCAAATTGGGGGGGTTGTGGTTAATACAGAGGAGGACAGCGACAACATTCAGGCAGACATTAATAAACTTGCAGAATGGGCATGTAGTTGGCAAATGAACTTCAATATAGATAAGTGTGAGGCGGTAGATTTTGACAGGAAGAATAAGGAGGCCACGTACTCCTAGGAAAATAAGTGATAAATGGGGTAGAGGAACAGCGGGATCTGGGGGTCCAGATAAAAAGAAAACAGAATGACTTGCATTTCTATAGCACCTTTCAGGACCACCGGACGTCCCAAAGCGCTTTACAGCCAATGAAGTACTTTTTGAAGAGTAGTCACTGTTGTAATGTAGAAAACGTGGCAGCCAATATGCGCACAGCAAGCTCCCACAAACAGCAATGTGATAATGACCAGATAATCTGTTTTAGTGATGTTGATTGTGGGATAAATATTGGCCAGCACACCAGGGATAACTCCCCTGCTCCTCTTCGAAATAGTGCCACGGGATCTTTTACGTCCACCTGAGAGAGTAGAAGGGGCCTCGGTTTAATATCACTGAAAGTAACAACACAGGTTAGTAAAACCATTAAAAAAAAAGCAAACAAAGCACTGTGGTTCTTTTCTAGAGGGATAGAATTGAAAAGCAATTTATTCAGCACCTTTCATATCCTCTTCACAGCCAATTAATTACTTCTGAAGTGGAGTCACTGTTATTATGTAGGCAAAGTCCGGCCGTCAATTGACACACAACAAGCTCCCACAAACAGCAATGAGATAATGACCAGCTAATCTGTTTTGGTGATGTTGGTTGAGGGATAAACATCAAATATTGCCACAGGATCTTTTGTGTTCACTTGAACAATGTGGGCAGTGAAATTGTGAAACCGAGCACTGCCCACACCAAAACAGATTCGCTGGTCATTATCTCATTGCTGTTTGTGGGAGCTTGTTGTGTGTCAATTGACAGCCGGGTTTGCCTACATAATAACAGTGACTCCACTTCGGAAGTCATTCATTGGCTGTGAAGAGGATGTGAAAGGTGCTGAATAAATGCAAGTTGGCAGGTCTTGGGAGTACTGGGAACAGTTCTGGTCTCCATATTGTAAAATGATACAGAGGCAATGGAGAAAGTGGAAAAAAGATTTACTGGAATGATACTAAAACCTATCAGGAAATATTGAACGGGCTGGAGCTCTTTTCTCTAGAAAAGAGAAGACTGAGGGGGTGTTCTTGCCATGGAAGGAGTTCAGCGAAGATTCACAAGGCTGATACCTGGGATGGCAGGAATGACATATGAGGAGAGATTGGGTCGATTAGGCTTATACTCGCTGGAGTATAGAAGAATGAGAGGGGATCGCATCGAAACATATAAAATTCTGACAGGTCTGGACAAACTAGATGCAGGAAGAATGTTCCCGATGGTCGGAGAGTCCAGAACCAGGGGTCACAGTCTAAGGATAAGGGGTAAGCCATTTAGGACAGAAATGAGGAAGAATTTCTTCACCCAGAGAGTGGTGAACCTGTGGAATTCTCTACCACAGAAGGTAGTTGAGGCCAAGTCATTAAATATATTCAAGAATGAGTTAGATATATTTCTTAAAGCTAAAGGTATCAAGGGATATGGGGAGAAGGCAGGGACAGGGTACTGAGTTTGGATGATCAGCCATGATCTCATCGAATGGTGGAGCAGGCTCGAGGGGCCGAATGGCCTACTCCTGCTCCCATCTTCTATGTTTCTATGTGACCTGATAGAGGTCTTTAAGATTAATGAAAGGGTTTGATAGGGTAGACGTAGAGAAGGTGTTTCCACTTGTGGGCGAGACCAGAACAAGGGGCCATAAATATAAGATCGTTACTAATAAATCCAACAGGATACGTTGTTGTTGTTGTTGTTAAAAACCATGTAGAGAAACCATATAGTTAATATAAAAGGAATGGTGATAATTGGAGGAAAGGATGACAGGATGAGCAGAAGTAAAATGTTTAATTTTCTATGTTTTTATTTAAATTTGTGTTTTAGTTGTGAGGTTTATAGTCACAAGCTTAATATTACTGTCAAATAGATAATGCTGAAGTCTGTGTAGCTTTATTACTATAAAGCTGTTTCCACTGGCAGGAGGGTCGGTAACCAGAGGACACAGATTTGAGGTAGTTGGTAAAAGAACCAGAGGGGGAGATGAGGAGAAATTTTTTACGCAGCGAGTTGTTGTGACCTGGAATGCACGGCCTGAAAGGGCGGTGGAAGCAGATTCAATAGTAACTTTCAAAAGGGAATTGGATAAATACTTGAAAAGGAAATATTTGCAGGGCTATGGGGAGAGCGCGGGGGAGTGGGACTAATTGGGGAGCTCTTTCAAAGAGCTGGCACTGGCACGATGGGCCGAATGGCCTCCTTCTGTGCTGTATGATTCTATAATATTCGTGCTACTTTCTATACAGAAACTTGCAAAACCACTCAGCCCAGGGAGACTGGAGTTTCCCTGGGGCTGCCGGGAATCTTAAGAGTTAAGATGCAGTAGACATTTGCCCTCTTTATAAAGTTGCCTCTCACAAAAAACACAGTGGCATTTTAATGCTCTGTATTAACGAGGAAGTTCCAGAACGCTCGGGCTCTTCACCAGCCATCACGAGATGTCGATGCAAATGTCGTGTTCAATAAATCAATTAATCCGATTCATCTCCCGCGCTGCCATTCTTATCGAGCAATGTCAACTCTTTTGGGTTGGCAGGGAAGCATTGTGTAGCAAAAGGGTTGCCATGGCAGCTGAGGAGCGAATTGGTGCTGAAGTCTTCAGGCGCGGTGAGGGAAACGCATCAAGAATTTCCTGCTGATAAAATTCAAAGAGCTACTTTTGGAAAATTAGATGTTATGTAAGGCACAAATTGAAACATTAGCTAAGATGTTTTTTTACAGGATCAGGACGTCTCCACCTTGTGGTTCGGTATTAATATAAATTGTTGCTTCCTTTTTCTATCCCCGCTGACATTTTCCCTTCCACCTTGATGGTGGCCCAGCTGATTTTCAGCACCTTACCCGCCTTTCAATGTGTGAGTGATTGTCAGCAGGCTATTTGATCACGCAGGGGGGGGGGGGGGATGGGTTGACAACTCTGATTGGACAGATTCCTGGAGGTTTCATCACATGATCTCTCGCCTCCGACTGCCCCGCCCCCACACTCCCGCCATTGGTCCACGTCCATCCTCGCCACTCACCACCTTCCCACACCAAGTGGAAAGTGCACAGACTCTTCGTCACCTGATTGGATGATTCTCGACTGTCAGTCCAACAGCCACTTTTCCCCATCTCCAATATTTCTACAACTAATAATTGAAAGTGTTCAAAGAAAATCAATGCAATTATTTTTTTAATGCCCCTATGATTTTTCTCCCGGAGTTGCTCGCAGCAGTGTCCTGGAGATTACTCGTTAATTCCTGGAGACTCCAGGCCAATCCTGGCGGGTTGCCAACCCTACATGGGAGGGGGGGGTGTGTGGGGGCGTTGCGTGTTAGCCTGCTATTTCAGCGTGGGCTCAGCATAAGCTGAACTTAACCTACTCTCATACTTTTCAGTAGGCGTCACTAAAGCAGGACAAATCCAATCCGTCCAATTACCGCCCCATCAGTCTACCCTCAATCATCAGCAAAGTGATGGAAGGTGTCATCGACAGTGCTATCAAGCGTCACTTACTCGTCAATAACCTGCTCACCGATGCCCAGTTTGGGTTCCGCCAGGAACACTCAGCTCCCGACCTCATTACAGCCTTGGTCCAAACATGGGCAAAAGAGCTGATTTCCAGAGGTGAGGTGAGAGTGACTGCCCTTCACATCAAAGCAGCATTTGACCAAGTGTGGCATCAAGGAGCCCTAGTAAAACTGAAGTCAATGGGAATCAAGGGGAAAACTCTCCACTGGCTGGCATCATACCTAGCACAAACGAAGATGGTTGTGGTGGTTGAGGGTCAATCATCACAGCCTTAGGACATCGCGGCAGGAGTTCCTCAGGGCAGTGTCCTAGGCCCAACCATCTTCAGCTGCTTCACTAATGACCTTCCCTCCATCATAAGGTCAGAAGTGGGGATGTTCGCTGATGACTGCACAGTGTTGAGTTCCATTCACAACTCCACAGATAATGAAGCAGTCCATGCCAGCATGCAGCAAGACCTGTACAACATTCAGGTTTGGGCTGATAAGTGGCAAGTAACATTTGTGCCACACAAGTGCCAGGCAATGACTATCTCCAACAAGAGAGTGTCTAGCCACCTCCCCATGACTTTCAACGGCATTACCATTGCCGAATTCCCCAACATCAACATCCTGGGGGTCACCATTGACTAGAAACTTAACTGGACCAGCCACATAAATACTGTAGCAACAAGAGCAAGTCAGAGGCTAGTTATTCTGTGGCAAGTGTTTCACCTCCTGACTCCCCGAAGCCTTTCCACTATCTACAAGGCACAAGTAAGGAGTGTGATGGAATACTCTCCACTTGCCTGGATGAGTGCAGCTCCAACAACACTCAGGAAGCTTGACACCATCCAGGACAAAGCAGCCCGCTTGATTGACATCCCATCCACCACCATAAACAGTCACTCGCTCCACCACCGTCGTACCGTGGCTGAAGTGTGTACCATCTACAAGATGCACTGCAGCAACTCGCCAAGGCTTCTTCGGCAGCACCTCCCAAACCCGCGACCTCCTCCACCAAGAAGGACAAGGGCAGCAGGTGCATGGGAACACCACCACCTCCAAGTTCCCCTCCAAATCACACACCATCCTGACTTGGAAGTATATCGGCCGATCCTTCATCGTCGCTGGGTCAAAATCCTGGAACTCCCTCCCTAACAGCACTGTGGGAGTACCTTCACCACATGGACTGCAGCGGTTCAAGAAGGTGGCTCACCACCACCTTCTCAAGGGCAACTAGGGATGGGCAATAAATGCCGGCCTTGCCAGCGACGCTCACCTCCCAAGAACGAATAAAAAAAAATATGGTGATGAGACGCAGGAAACCTGGTTGAATTTTCCCTTCCTAGGGTTCTGAGGCTAATTGTAGTGATTTTGTTTATTTATTCTCAGTTCTCAAGACATGGGTGGCACTCTGAGAAGGGGGTTGCTTGAAGGCCATTAAGAGTAAGAGTGGACATGGAGTTGCATGTAGGCCAGACCAGGTAGGGGTGGGGGTTGGCGGGTATTCCCTTCCCTTCCCTCTAAGACATTAGTGAGCCAGTCAGCCGCGGCTCAGTTGGTAGCGCTCTCACCTCCGAGTCAGAAGGTCGTGAGTTCAAGCCCTGTTCCAGAGACTTGAGCACAAAATCGATGCTGCTGCTTCAGTTCCCATACTGAGGGAGTTGCATACTATAAGAGATGCAGCCTCCAGCTGTAAACGTTAAACCGAGGCCACACGTCTGCTCTCTCGGGTGGATGTTATAGATTCCATGGTATTATTGGAAGAAGAGCAGGAGAGATGACCTGGCTCAACATTTATCCCTCAAGCAGAATCACTAAATTATCAATGTGAGAAGTTGCACAACACCAGGTTATAGTCCAACAGTTTTATTTGAAATCACAAGCTTTCGGAGCGCTGCTCCTTCGTCAGGTGAAGCAGCGCTCCGAAAGCTTGTGATTTCAAATAAAACTGTTGGACTATAACCTGGTGTTGTGCGACTTCTCACATTTGTCCACCCCAGTCCAACACCAGCATCTCCACAGCATGACTAAATTATCAGGTCATTTATCTCATTACTGTTTCTGGGAGCTTGCTGTGTGCAAATTGGCTGCTGTGTTTCCCGACGACACTTCATAAAGCAGTTGGCTGTAAAGTGCTTTTGGGACATCCTGAGGTCGTGAAAGGCTCGATATAAATGCAAGTCTTTCTTTCTTTTTATCTGCACTCGATGATGTGAAAGATGCACTCACAACCTCTGGATTACTGCTGAAGTATCATAACTACTACACCGCTGTGCTGATTAGCTGACTCACTACAGCCCAGGAATGGAACCTAGGCCCTTCCAGTCCCTGACGGAGCAGTTAACAGTCTGGGCGCTACCTTCACCGACTGAGCCACAACGGGGAGTGCTTTGCCGCGTTTCTAACACGCTTCAGTGATCTTGAAATATGTACAGCGCTTGAAGAGCGAAAAAAAAAAACACTGATGTGTAACGAGGTCGAGCAAATAGCCTGCGTTATATCAGAGGTCGTGGTGTATCAAAGAACCTTATGAAGGTTGACTGCTGTAAATGGGAAGTAGAGGCTTGCGAGACATAAGATGCTGTTGGCATGATAATGATGTTACCATTACACTGCAGTCTCACCTTAGATGAGAATCATCACCAGGTTCAGCACCGCTACCGAATAAATACAATTCTAAATTGAAGACCTTAAGAAAAAACCTGCTTTTCTCCTGCGGAGTCATTTGTGTCATCTTGTCAGACAAAATCCTTTCTGAAGTTGTTAAAGAGGCTTCTGGCTTTTTTGTGTGTATGTGTGTGCTTTTGTAATGTGAAGCTCATTAGACTAATGTATTCTGGTTTGTTAAGAACTGTCAGTCTTCCTTTTTATCACCTGTTTCAGGATTGTAATGGACTCTTGCCAAAAGAGCACAGAGAAATTGTGCTAAGTGTTAATTATCAGAACTAATTCTGATTTCAGATCACAGCCATTGAAGTGTGAAAGCGTAGAGTACATCCTTGCCAATCTCAGCTCCCAATGGGCTGCAAGACAATGGGAGAGGTCAGATCTTAGTCATGGAGATACTATCAGGGCTGTCAATAGAACTTCATCCAGGAGCCAGGCTAGTGAGGAGAGCTACTGAAGTAAGGCTAGTCATCTGGGGATACATTAATACTGCTAATATTTAACTTTCACAACATCAAGAGCTTAACTCCTTGAGAGCTGAAGGTTTATTTTAGCAGTATGACACAAAAATGAGAACTGCATTTATATGGGGCCTTTAACACAGTAAAACATCCCAAGGTACTTCACAGGAGTGAATGTCAAACAAAACTTGACCCCGAGCCACATAAGGAGATATTAGGACAGGTGGTCAAAGAGGTAGGTTTCAACCAGCATCTTAAAGGAGGATTGAGAGGCAGAGAGGCAAAGAGGTTTAGGGAGGGAATTCCTGAGCTTAGGGCCTAGGCTTCTGAAGGTGGAGCGATGAAAATCGGAGACGTGCAAAAGGCAAGAATTGGAGGAGCGCAGAGATCTCTGAGTGCTGTGGGGCTGGAGGAGCTTACATAGATAGGGAGGGGCGAGGCCACGGAGGGATTTGAAGACGAGGATGAGAATTTTTAAATCGTGACGTGGCCGGAAGCCAATGCAGGTCAGCGGGCACAGGGGTGATGGGTGAACAGGACTTGGTGCAAGTTAGGACACGGGCAGCAGAGTTTATGGAGGGTGGTAGGTGGGAGTCCGGCCAGAAGAGCATTGGAATAGTCAAGTCTGGAGGTAACAAAGGCCTGGATGAGGGTTTCAGCAGATGGTTTGGATCAAGTTATTATAGGGTTTCTACATGTTATGCAGATGACAATTTATGAATATTTATTACAAGTATAGACAGATACAGTGCGGATCTTGTATGGTTTGGACATTTGCTAACACTCCGGTTTAGGTGATGCCTTTCTCATGCGGTGCTTTGAGCTCTGTTTCACCAAGCACCTCCGATAGATTGTGCCACAATGGGGGGAAATCCAGGGGCACCAGTTATAGCGGACACCAAACCAAACACACTGCGTCTGCCTGAGCAGGATTATTGGTTCATCAAGAGATAATAAAATGCGTGCATTACTTGTCTCCAAATGCATCCAGGACGCTTCCAGATTCAACATTCCCTCACTCCACAGATGACTCGTCCCGATTCAGAGCTCCGTCGGCCTTTCTGACTCCACAGCTTACTGTAACCTAGTTCTCGCAGTACGTGGCACATTCAGTGATCAGAAGCTGTACCCTGTAACTTCAAAGCAAAGTAAGTTTAACACTCTGTGTAAAATGCAATATCTACGCAGACCCCTTACCCTGTAACTTCATATTGATTTTTAGTCTACCGTGTCAATGTGTTGGGATGCGATCAGATGATCTGGAGCTATGAACTCTTAGTTATCTGCAGATGCCAACTTCTTGAACCGAACAGAACTTCTAGACTGCAAAATCCACCAGCAAATCGGGACTCGACAGGCCATACCTCCATTATGGTTCAGGAAGATGAGTGAGAGTGCCAAAGCAAATACCTTCCATGTCAGACCATCAGCAAGCCCAAACGAAAACCCATTGCTGTGTAAAAGGAAATGTCTAAGGATCAGCAACTTAGACACTCACAGAGGAAATCTTCCACCACCAAAATGATCCTAGACAGACAAAGGGCATTGTGTCTGTCTTCCTTAAACCTTGAAGATAGATTCCTGAAGGACTGTTAGAAAGAAGACAGTTTCTAACTGCATATTGTCATGGAAGGGGGGGGCGATGGAATTTAAGGTCTACTATCCATGCTGGGATGACTGACCTTCATTGTGTTTTTCATTTGGTTCCCCCAGGTGGGAGATAGGCTCAAACAGTTCCACGGAGATCTGAAAAGCAGCTCTTGAGAACTGGCTGAGCTAATTGGTTCATTAATCAATCCAGTGACAAATATAGGAGCACGCTTTCCTAACGAGCAAACTCATGCACAGCACAGGAAGAGTTAAATGACAATATATTTGCAGATTTCCAATCCTCAGCAATCTGCCCTGAACTTAAGAAACAAAGACATCAGTTAAAGTTATTAATTTCACCTCGTTTTATACTCGTCGTTGCATAAAAAACACAAGACAGCATGGCTTTAGCTGCATTAGTTGTGGCTCAGTGAGTAGTGCTCTCTCCTCTGTAAGCCAGCATTGGTTGTGGGTTCGAGTCTCCACCTCTTTAGAAACTTGAGCTCATTAATCTAGCCTGACCTTCCAGTGCAGGACCTGAGAGAGGTGCCGTCTTTCAGATGAGATGTTAAACTGAGGCCCTGTCTGCCCTCTCAGGTGGATGTAAAATATCCCATGGGGTTATTTTGAAAAAAGAGCAAGTGTGTTCGCCCTGGTGTCCTGGTAAATAGTTATCCCTCAACTAACATCACCAAAACAGATTATCTGGTCATTTATCTCATTGCTGTTTGTGGGACCTTGCTGTGCGCAAATTGATTGCCACGTTTCCCACATTACAAAAGTGGCTACACTTCAAAAGTACTTCATTGGCTGTAAAGTGCTTTGTGATATCCGGAGGTTGTGAAAAGTGCGATAGAAATGCAAGTCTTCCTTTTGTTTCTTTTTAGAGGTGATAAGTGTTGCAGTGATTAATTTGCAAGTGCCACGAGTTGCGGAAGTTTGTTAAATGTTTGTGCTTCGTGGAGGAGGTTTCCTGGAGAGTCAGCCAGTGGCTCAGTGGGTAGCACTCCTCGCCTCTGAGTCAGAGGGCTGTGGGTTCAACGACCCACTCCAGCGACTTGAGCACAGAAATCCAGGCTGACACTCCAGTGCAAGTACTGAGGGAGTGCTGCACTGTCAGAGCTGCCGTCTCTCAGGTGGACGTAAAAGATCCCGTGGCACTATTTCAAAGAAGAGCAGGAGAGCTATCCCCGGTGTCCTGGGCCAATATTTATCCCTCAACCATCATAACAAAAAACAGATTATCTGGTCATTATCACATTGCTTTTTTTGTGAGTTTGCTGTGCGCAGATTGGCTGTTGTGTTTCCCACATTACAACAGCGACTATACTTCAAAAAGTACTTCATTGGCTGTTAAGCGCTTTGAGACGTCCAATGGTCGTGAAAGGCGCTATATAAATGCAAGTCTTTCTTTTTATTTAAACATGGCTTCCTACGGGATTATATTTCAAGCATCAAAAACTTCTGCAAATCCTGGGCGTCATGAGTGAATCAAGACTGTGGGCAGCTTCTGTAGGTTGGCCCTCACAGATTTGCTGGAACTCTTGCAGGAGGTAACTAAATTAGTGGGGGAGCTCTGTGCAGCGACTGTAACACACTTGGATTTTCGGTACGGGATGGATGAAGTTTTGCACCAGAGGCTTTTAAAAAAAAATTCAGGCTCAAGGAATGAATGGAAATTTAGACAGCTCGGTCACGATTTGACTTGCAAATGAAAGGCGAAGGTGATGATAAATGGGCAAGGCTTTGCCCGAGGGAAGCAGAGACAGTGGAATCAGGTTCCCTTGTTGCTCAGTTTTTCTTCAAAGACCAGGGAGTACTTTGAAGCTCTACCCGTGGGGGGTTATAAAGATGAAATAAATTGGACTGTAAACCCACCAAAGCTGCTATTTACAAAGACTTGATAGTTCCTCTTTGCATCTGTAGTATTTGAGACCATGTAACGCAATTACATATTTGTCCAGCGGAGGGAGCCGTGTCTGGAGGTAATGCATTTGTCAAGCTCTTGTCTGGGATGGTGAGCATCAACAAGTGAGAACATGGTTGCTGAATAAACAATGCACTGATCTTGGAAAGGAGCGATCTCTCTTCAGCATTAATCAAACTCAGTTGCACACATAGTAACAGTACCCAATAGTAACAGATGTGTTGGGAAGAAAACTTGGATGTTAAACAACCTTTACTGTAATCACTCAAGTGCTGAGCATACCCTACTGAATGGCCCTGTTCCTTTAAGTAATTCTCATCAAACCTGCTACTCTATTCCAAAGTTGTGAACGTCACTCAGTGACACTTGGAAAGAAGTGACTGACAAGCAGGTGGATCTTTTGAAAGAACACTTTTTTTTTTCCATTTTTGTGTGTCTTATCTGTCGCATTTAATTCCTGTGGTGAAGCAGTGACCGTCGACCCATGGTGCCTACGTCCCCTGGGGGCCTTTTATTTACTTCTCTTGTGGTCCAGAGATGGTTAGCCATCCGTGCTACCCCATTTCCCTGGAGGTCTATCAATCTGTGGCACCTGTGTCCCCAGTGATCCAGGTGACTTATCCCATTGACACATTGTAGCTCTGGTGAATATTCAGATATCCGATTCGGAGAATGTGAAGCACATCTGACATCTGAATGAATCCAGCCGTTCATCTCGAGCCATTATCTCACCTCTATTACTGTGTGCCCACCGAAAACAACAGGAGCACAAGAAAATCACAGCCTCAGTGTTACGCTGTGCAAATATTAGCATACAAATATAGAATGCATTTGTATAAATTGCTTGAGATTCTATTTTAGCAGCGGCATTAACCTGCTTACTTTAAATGAGTCGGCACTGCGTTAAAATAGTGAACAGTTGTACACCAATATTTACACAGTCAGAAGGTCGTGGGTTCAAGTCCCACTCCCGGGACTTGAGCACAAAATCTAGGCGGACACTCCAGTGCAGTGCTGAGGGAGTGCTGCACTGTCGGAGGTGCCGTCTTTCGGTTAAACCGAGGCCCCGTCTGCTCTCTCCGGTGGACGTAAAGGATCCGCCGCACTATTTGAAGAAGAGCAGGGGAGTTCTCCCTGGTGTCCTGGCCAATACCTATCCCTCAACCGACACCTAAAAACAGGTAATCTGGTCATTTATCTCATTGCTGTTTGTGGGAGCTTGCTGTGCGCAAATTAGCTGCCGCGTTTCCCACATTACAACAGTGACTACGCTTCAAAAGTAATTCATTGGTTGTAAGGTGCTTTAGGACGTCCTAAAGTCATGAATGGCGCTATATAAATACAAGTTCTTTTTTGCCATCGTTAAGTTTATTATTTCTTTCCTCCTGTTCATATGTCGTTGTATTTTATTTTCAGTAATTTGGACGATGTGGGCAAGACCAATCCCTAATTGCCCTGAGAAGGTGGTGGTGGGTTCTTATGCTGATATTCTGTCAGAGGAGAAGTCGCCTATATTGAAGAGCGCCATTGACAGTAGGAATATGACCACGTCACCCACGAGCGTCTTTCGATGGTCACGGGTTAAGCCCTGAAGGTTCTGGGAGAGTCAGGGTTAATTCTAATTCCAGACAAGTGGGCATTATGTTAATGACCTCCTTACTGTACGAACACGATAAGCAATGAGAATAGAATGGGTACATCTAGATGTAATATGTCGAAGCACATTTACCAAAGTACAGGCTGATGCAGTGGTGCATGCCGAACGTATTAGTGAGATGATGTGCTCAGCATGTGGTGACTGGGTGATTGGCGACATGACCCTGCTGTGTGCCCTGCACCGAGGGGAGCTCTTGCTTCTCCTTGCGGTTTTAACGAGATGTTGGTATTTGCGTCCAGCCGGGGCCCCGGAGATCCAGCCCGACCTGGAGACGGAGAGGTATGGAGGTCAGCCCTGGACTAGAGATGGTCGGGCTCCCAGATACTACAGGAACTCCTGTCTGTAAAATTCACTAACAGCCGGTCCAAGTGACGAGCTGTGCATTGCCCTTTGTGACTCCTTACCTCCCCTCAGTCGTCCCTTCCTGCTACAATCCACAGGCTTTTAAAACCCAAAAGAAATAAAGAAATTACATTTATATAGCCGCATTTCACAGCCTCAGGGCGGCCCAAATCACTTTACAGCCAATGGAGTACTTTCTTGAAGTGTAGTCACTGTTGTAATGTGGGAAACGCAGCAGCCAATTTGCGCACAGCAAGCTCCCACAAACAGCAATGTGATAATGACCAGATCATCTGTTTTGGTGAAGTTGATTGAGGGATAAATATTGGCCCAGGACACCGGGGATAACTCCCCTGCTCTTCTTCAAATAAGTGCTGTGGGATCTTTCACGTCCACCTGAGAGGGCAGACGGGGCCTCAGCTTAATGTCTCATCCAAAAGACAGCACCTCCGACAATGCAGCACTCCCTTGGTACTGCACTGGGAGTGTCAGCCTAGATTTTGTGCTCAAGTCCCTGGAGGGGAACTTGAACCCACAATCTCTTGATTCAGGGGCACGAGTCTCTTCTCTCTCTTCTCTCTCTTAGGCAGTCCCTCGGAACCGAGGATGACTTGCTTCCACATTAAAAATGAGTTCGCAGGTGACTGATGAGTCCAATGCGGGGGACCTACAGTCTCTGTCACAGGTGGGGCAGACGGTGGTTGAAGGGGCGGGTGGGTGGGGTTCTTGGGTTGACGTGCGCTCCTTGCGCTGCCTGCGCTTGGCTTTCGCTTGCTCCCGGCGAAGAGACTCGAGGTGTTCGGCGCCTTCCCGGATGCTTCTCCTCCACTTTGTGCGGTCTTGGGCCAGGGATTCCCAGGTGTCGGTGGGGATGTTACACTTTTTCAAGGAGGCTTTGAGGGTGTCCTTGAAGCGTTTCCTCTGCCCACCTGGGGCTCTCTTGCCGTGCCGGAGCTCCGAGTAGAGCGCTTGTTTTGGGAGTCTCGTATCGGGCATGCGGACAATGTGACCCGTCCATCGGAGCTGATCGAGCGTGGTCAAAGCTTCGATGCTGGGGATGTTGGCCTGAGCGAGAACACTGACATTGGTGCGCCTATCCTGCCAATGGATTTGCAGGATCTTGCGGAGGCAGCGTTGGTGGTACCTCTCCAGTACTACCCACTGAGCCACGGCTGACACTGAGGCACAACTGAGGGAACCACGAGGACCGCTGGATGGAAAGTGTGAAAGAGCCATCAACTTTCAACTACGCCGCAAGGGTTTCATTTATCTTGATGTTTGTGCCCGCGATTGCCCAATATGGGCTCCCGGTGCGCATGGCCCCTCGCCAGGGCAGTGCATTTGTAAAATCAATCCTTGAGGGTTTCCCGACAAGGAATCATAATCACAATGTGCTGATTTAACCTTCACCAACAAGTTATTGCATTCAAAGGTAATTGGGTTCCTGACAAGATAACTTGTCCAGCAGTCGGCATTCCCTGTTTGATGTGTAAAATGCACCAAAAATCGACGCGCCCCTGTCTTTAGACATGTGGGATTTGGTTGCTGCAGAAACAATCCTTATTCAATTTGCTGCAGAAACAATCTCTCTCTGTCTCTCTCTCTCGCTCTCTCTTTCTGTCTCTTTCTCTTGCTCTGTCTCTCTCTCTCTCTGTCTGTCTCTCTCTATCTCTCTTTCTGTCTCTGTTTCTATCTCTTTCTTTCTGTCTCTGTCTCTGTTTCTATCTCTCTCTTTCTGTCTCTGTCTCTCTCCGATTCTGTCTCTCTCTCTGTCTCTCTTTCTGTCTCTGTTTCTATCTCTCTCTTTCTGCGTCTGTCTCTCCACTTCTGTCTCTCTCTTTCTCTCTCTCTCTTTCTGTCTCTGTCTCTGTCTCTCTCACTCTCTGTCTCTGTCTAACTCTCTCTCTCTTTCTGTCTGTCTGTCTCTCTCTCTCTGTCTCTGTTTCTATCTCTCTCTGTCTCTGTCTCTCTTTCTGTCTCTGTCTCTCTCTGACTCTGTCTCTCTCTGTCTCTCTTTCTGTCTCTGTCTCTCTCTGACTCTGTCTCTGTCTCTCTGTGTCTCTCTCACTCTCTGTCTCTGTCTCTCTCTGACTCTGTCTCTCTCTGTCTCTCTGACTCTGTCTCTCTCTGTCTCTCTGTGTCTCTCTCACTCTCTGTCTCTGTCTCTGTCTGTCTGTCTCTCTCTATCTCTCTTTCTGTCTCTCTCCGTCTCTCGTTCTGTCTCTCTCTGTCTCTGTCTCGTTTTCGTTCTTCCAATATTCAGGCTGACTGAAGTTAATTTACTTGGAGATTGCTCTCATCTCCAGAATGGGTGTTGGGACCCATGGGGCACAAGAGAGAGAGAGAAGCAACGTGCGTGGATACGTTATGCAGAAATATAGTAAAAGCAGAATGAAAATAATATCAATGTAACAAAGAGAGAGCGAGAGATTTCTCTGCCTCTCACAGTCTCTGTTCCCCTCGGATGTATACTTCTCTGATTAAACAATGCAAACTCCATTCACAATGTCAACACTGTGGGGTAGAAATTGGTGAGCGTTTTGCCTGTTTTTTTTTTGTACGTAAACCAAATGCAACCTGTCCTAGTTTCCGGGCATGAGGTGCAGCGCCGAGCTCCGCCAGTGACACGGCCGCCGCCATATTGGTCCTCTGTGTTCTTGGGCGTCCCTGGCGGCTGCCCGAAAGCAACGTCGGGCCGATTTACACATGCGAAGAAGGGTCCTCAGGAAAGAAACCGAGAAATAAAACTGAGTAGGACAGCGAGTGACACTGAGATAAAGGGACGCGTTTTGGAAAGCTGAACAGATAGTCAGGTGGAAAATAACAAGCGTCAGAGACAACCGCAGAGTGACAGAGAAAGAATTCAGGATGGACAGCGAGAAAGAACTTGCGATGAAGCAGTCAGATTGGTAGACATAACAGAAGTGCAATCAGAGCGCTCTCCCAATGCCTGCTGTAGGTCATCAAGTACTTTAATTATATTTTTATTAACACAGTTAATCCCGAGTCCTTCAGAATGCTGTCTGTGGATGACATGAAAAAAATATAATGAAGGGGTTGAGAGGGAGGCCTTGCAGGAGCCTGTTTTAATGAGGGAGCAGTAAAAATGACATGCCGTTGCAGGTATTTGCGCGCGAGTGGATGTCGGCTGTGGACAGGGTCTGTCTGACACCGGCACATTCGAATAACCTGCCGACACTCGGTCTCTGGACTCGTGCACGTGACGCACGGCCATTTAGGTGAAGCAGTGAAAGGAAACTGATGCAAGGAGTCAGTGCTTTCTGGTGAGGGAGAAGATGGAGCAGAAAAAGGTGTTTTGGTACAACACACGGTGGATTAAAAGGGCACCGTCTTCAGGAGAAGGTGTTGGCCAACCTTTGCTGTGTCTATAAAGAAGAAAGAAAGAACTTGCATTTGTATAGCGCCTTTTATGGCCGCAGGACGTCCCAAAGCGCTTTACAGCCAATGAAGTACGTTTTGAAGTGTAGTCACTGTTGGAATGTAGGAAACACGGCAGCCAATTTGCGCACAGCAAGCTCCCACAAACAGCAATGTGATAATGACCAGATCATCTGTTTTAAATGTTGGTTGAGGTGTAAATATTGGCCCAGGACACCGGGGAGAACTCCCCCTGCTCTTCGTCCAAATAGTGCCAGAGGATCTTTTATGTCCACCTGAGAGGTCAGATGTCAGTTTAACGTCTCATCCAAAAGACGGCACCTCCAACAGTGCAGGACTCTCTCAGCACTGCACTGGGAGTGTCAGCCTAGATTTTGTGCTCAAAGCTTTGGAGTGGGGACTATGCACCCACAACCTTTTGACTCAGAGACGAGGATGCTACCCACTGAGCCACGGCTGAACTCTCTGCTTTCCATACCGGTAACCTCACCATAACAAAAACGAAGCCCTGCTTTTCCACCTTCTCAAACAGCAGCTCAAATAAAAGTAAATAAAATTTCCTGAACATTGTTTCACGAAGAACGTGTCCCTTTAACCCATAAGATGCACATGGCTGCATTCCACTTTGCTCATCAAATGGAGTTTGCGTTTAATCAGTAGGGGTGCAAAGGCTAAGGGTGATTATACATTTATGGAGGGCAATCGATATAGCCAGGAGGCAAAGCGGGGTATTCTTCAAAGATACCATTTAATTGCTTTTTTGAATAATCAGTCCGTGTTGAGATTGTACAGGTAAATCTGCTCCCGCCCAAGGCTCTGACACATGGGGTTTCCATTATCAGATGTCAGATTGCAGTGTATGGCGAGGAGCCTGTAATCCCCACACAAGAGCAGCCTGTAACCTGAAGCCAAAAGTTACAGTGACACAGAATAGTATTTACAAAGAAAGCATCAGATAAAGTAACTCCTCTTTCTGCAGTGAGCATGTGCTTTTTGCAGATAGCGGTCTAAACAAGTACTCCAAGCCTGAAGATTGACATGGTGGATGGCAGATAATCTCTGGGAGAAATCACCGATTCTCTGAAGCCAGAGGAATGCGATTAACCCCGTCCCCTTGGAATCTCATTCAACCCCCATTAACTCGGCAACATCAGAAACAGATATGCAGCATTGTATGTATGAGACGGGGCCAGTGGCAGAGCCAGAGGAGGGGAAGGGGGACGGGCGGGGGGGGGGGGCAGGTTCATGGCCCCTCCCTGACCACCCCCCATCACTTTGAGGACGGGCTAATTTTGTATGTCGGGACTCAACAGCAACAACTTGCATTTATCTAGCGCCTTTAACGTGGTAAAACGTCCCAAGGCGCTGCACAGGAGCGATTATCAGACACAATCTGACACCCAGCCACACAAGGAGGTATCAGGACAGGTGACCAAAAGCTTGGTCAAAGAGGTCGGTTTTAAGGAGCGCCTTAAAAGGAGGAGAGAGAGGCGGAGAGGTTTAGGGAGGGAATTCCAGAGCTCGGGGCCCGGGCAGCTGAAGGCACGGCCGTAACTGACTGCAAATGCATTTTAAGTTCCCGATTGCATTCGCTTTGCCGTTTTGAGTCTGATGTAGACGGCAACACAGCCAACTGTGGACTTCAACCCCTCCCAATCCTATAACGTTTCCTCCGCCCGTGAGTGGGATGTACCAGGTTTTGACCCCTTCTCCCCCCCAACCCACTACAATTTGTTCCTTTCCCCTCCTAAAGGCACTGACTCATTCTGGGCTACAGTTTCATGGGTGGTAGTCACCCGCTAACTGTGCCTCATGCACAAGCCTGGGTGAAGAAGAACCGCCTCACACCCTGTCTATTCCTACTCTTGCGTAGTTTAAACTCATGTCCCCGGTCCTCCCCAATCTGGTAAACTGGAATAATCTGTCAATAGGGAGGCTATCCAGCCCTTCAATTATTTTGTCGACCTCTATCAGGTCACCTCTAAGCCTACGCCGCTCTAAATTAAATAATGATGTGGACAAATGTGAGAAGTCGCACAACACCAGGTTATAGTCCAACAGTTTAATTTGAAATCACCAGCTTTCGGAGCTGCTGCTCCTTCGTCAGGTGAAGATTGACATGGTGGACGGCAGATAATCTCTGGGAGAAATCACCGATTCTCTGAAGCCAGAGGAATGCGATTAACCCCGTCCCCTTGGAATCCCATTCAACCCCCATTAACTCGGCAACATCAGAAACAGATATGCAGCATTGTATGTATGAGACGGGGCCAGTGGCAGAGCCAGAGGAGGGGAAGGGGGATGGTGGGGGGGGGGCAGGTACATGGCCCCTCCCTGACCACCCCCCATCCAGTGTCCTTGAGCCTATCTGAGTAGCTGAGGTTCTTTAAGATAGAAATAATTCTCGTAGCCCTCCTCTGGACCTTCTCCAAGGCCACTATATCACCCACCGTGCAGGGTGACCAAAACTAGGGACAGTATTCTAGATGCGGTCTGACCAGTGACTTGTATAGTGACAGAATGGTGATTTATACTGAATGGGTTCTAATAATATATCCCAACACCCTATTAGCTTTAGTTACGGAACCAGGCAATTCTGCCCAACCAATCTGTTTCGGTGTTTATCCTCCACCCGAACAGTTAGCTCTAACCTCATGTGCCTGTCCTGTTCCCATATCCCTTGATTTCCTTTACCTTCAACCACCTGTCTAATCTATTCTTAAATGCTGCCACGATCTCTGTTTCAATCACCAACTCTGATGGTGCATTCCACGACCTCTGTGTAAAAAAAGAAAATGTTTCTCCTGCTCTCTGTCCTAACTCTTATTTATTTCTTACATCTTATTTCTACATCTCCTCATTCTAGCCCCCCTCACTAATGGGAAACAGACTGTTTCTATCTATTCTGTCCCATCCCTTCATCATTTTAAACACCTCTATCAATCATCTCTTAAATATCCTCTGTTCTAATTTAAACTGGCCCATTAACTCTGCAAAAACAGATACCCTCAGTACCATACATACCACAGTCACATCAAACTTCAATACTCGGAACAAAAAAAGTCAGCATTGGCTATAAACTGGTCCAATCAGAGATAGACTTTAATTGATGTAGGTTCCGATTCCAAAATGGAAGATGGGTGATTGAAGGCAGCAGTAAATGGGTAGATGTTACTAATTATAGGCATAATTAAGAAAGTAATTAAAATAAATGATGAGAGAATATACCGCAAGTCACAAAACATTAGCACAAAAAATAATTTCCCCAGCCCGCGGCTGCCAGCCCTTTCAGGTAAAATTAATTCTACTGAGAGACATTTACAGTAAAGGCACTAGAGTAAAACTCACTTAAAATTAGTGATAAATATCGAAACAAATGAATAGAGCAACATTTATTTGACGGGGAGGATTTCCTGGTTTACTGTAGGCAATGTGTAATAAAAATATATGAAGTAGAAGTAATAATTTTAGAATTGATATGTCTTTGAATCTTTTTTTAATTAATATTAGTGTATCTCCTGTGGCATTGCTCATACATAGTCTGACGCATGGTTGCAATGAGTAGCTACTGACTTGGCCTATCTCCAGAAGACCATAGCTCAAGTAATCGAATTTACAGCACAGAAACAGGCCATTCGGCCCAACTGGTCTATGTCGGTGTTTATGCTCCACACCAGCCTCCTCCCACCCCTCTTCATCTCACCCCATCAGCGTATCTTTCTATTCCTTGCACCCTCATATCCCTATAGGAATCCCATTGTAGCTGAGGTCAATTAGTTAGTGAATTCCTTGTAAGTTTTAAGTTGCAGGTCAATGACTGGTTTTCTTTCCTTTTTGTCTTGAGATTTTTTTGTGTCTTTAACAAAGTTTGACCTCCGGGGTGTGATGTTTGGAGTCTGATAGATGCGTGCCAGCTGGAAGACTTCTACTCCATATTGCCAGCAGATTTTCCCGGCATTGCTCGAGGTTAGTTGGAGGACGGGTTGGGATAAACGTTCATCTTCAACGCATGGATGGACATCAATGGGATGAAATCCGGGCAGATCCTCTACTGGGCAGGGGATCTGCTCTGTCAGATCACCACCCATGTGGGGAAGATGAAAATTTACCCCTTTGTTTTATAACAATTGGAGTGCCATCAACAAAGTGTGACCTAGGACAATGTTATCGAATGTGTGACACAGGAAGTTTGCATTATGTGCAGGAGTTTTAATGCTATAGATTTTTTTTTTATATTTGAGATTTTCCCAGAACAGATGACTTGGCTGACCCCAAAAGTTTTTTAAAAATTGCTTCTCAGGTCAGCAGTTCATTCCGAATTCTGAAATTTGAACAGACAGGAGGACTCCACATATAACACAAGGCTTCACAATACAGTTCCAATTGACAGTAACGCCAAGGACAGCCAGAGCTTTTATTATTCGAAGACCTTTCTTGATGAGGGTTTAATCAATTACCGACGTACGTGACATTTACAGTCATTACTTGTACACAATAATTGTTTATGCTGAATACTTTTGCGTTCATCAAACTGAAATCCTTGAAATTCCGGAGTCAACTTGTATTGTCTGGGTCAAAACCTGATGCAGTTGTCAATGGTGTAAATAGCAGCCGAGGCCCTAAGCTCTGGAATTCTGTCCCTAAACCCCTCCGCCTCTCTACCTCACTCTCCTCCTTTAAGGTACTCCTTAAAACTTAATTCTTTGACCAAGATTTTGGTTACTTGTCCGAATATCTCCTTAATGTCAAATTTTGTCAAACTCGGTATCAAATTTTGATGGCTCCTTTTTTAAAATTTGTTTATGGGATGTGGGCGTCGCTGGCAAGGCCAGCATTTATTGCCCATCCCTAATTGCCCTCGAGAAGGTGGTGGTGAGCCGCCTGCTTGAACCGCTGCAGTCCGTGTGGTGAAGGTACTCCCACAGTGCTGTTAGGGAGGGAGTTCCAGGATTTTGACCCAGCGACGATGAAGGAACGGCCGATATACTTCCAAGTCAGGATGGTGTGTGACCTGGAGGGGAACCTGGAGGTGGTGGTGTTTCCATGCGCCTGCTGCCCTTGTCCTTCTAGGTGGAAGAGGTCGCGGGTTTGGGAGGTGCTGCCGAAGAAGCCTTGGCGAGTTGCGAAGCGCTTTGGGACGTTTTACTACGTTAAAGGTGATAGTTGTTGCTGTTGGTGACTATACTGATTCTCTGGGATTTCCGTCAAAGTTACGGCGGGAGATTGGAAGAACCCCCCACCCTGTGGAGATTCCAAGCGTCTGTTTTAAATCCTGGAAGAGGTGCAGAGCAGGACAGTGAGGCACATCCCTGGTATGAAAGGACTGCATTCAGAGCAAAGGCAAGAAAAACTTTGACTCTTCAACCTTGAGAGTAGGCGAATAAGAGTTTGTAGAGCGATATAAGATACTAAGCCAACAGCAAAGGTTAATCAAAAGCACTATTACACAGTAAATCACTACTGCACAACAAGGGGACGTGGATACAAACTGTGTAAAAAACAAGTTCAGGATTGATGTCAGGAAACACCTTCTTCAGGCAAAGAATGGAATGATCCCTGGGTAGGGTAGTGGAGGCAAAATCTCCAGAATCACTCAAGAGCCTGTTAGATGGTGTAATTGGAAGAATGTAAGTTTTCAAGTGGGAATGAGCTAAATGGGCCTTTATCTGAACTGATTCTCGTGGAAGTCCCCAGCCATAGTTTTACACCTGGAAGTTTGTTTCACAGCTGGGAAATAATGTGAAGGAATAAATTTCCAGGGTAATGAGATATTTTAGTTGTGGACTATGTGGGACTAAAATTCTCTCTTGAAAAAAGAAGGCTGAGGGGTGACCTAATAGAGGTCTATAAAATTATGAAAGGTTCTGATAGAGTGGACACAGAGAGAATGTTACCACTTGTGGGGAAGAGCAAAAGTAGAGGCCATCAATATAAGATAGTCACCAAGAAATCCAATAGGGAATTCAGAAGAAACTTCTTTACCCAGAGAGTGGTGAGAATGTGGAACTCGCTACCACAGGCAGTGGTTGAAGCGAATAGTATAGATACATTTAAGGGGAGGCTAGACAAGCACATGAGGGAGAAGGGAATAGAGGGTTATGCTGATAGAGTTAGATGAGGAAAGACGGGAGGAGGCTCGAGTGGAGCATAAACGCCGGCATGGACTGGTTGGGCCGAATGGCCTGTTTCTGTGCCCTTTATCCTATGTAATCCTGTGTAAAGGGACAGTCCAATTTAAACATTGCTCCATGTTAGCAGCGAAATACTACATTGTGCCTTTCATACTATAACACTTCTTTTGTTATAGAGCAGGAGAGGAGCATAGGAACAGGAGTAGACCATTCAACCCCTCGAGCCTGTTCCACCATTCAATTAGATCACGACTAATCTGTATCTTAACTCCACCTACCTGCCTTGGTTCCGTAAGCCTTAATACCCTTGCCTAACAAATATCGATCAATCTCAGTTCTGAAATTTTCAATTGACCCCCAACCTCAACAGCTTTTTTGGGGGGGAGAGATAGTTCCAGATTCCCACTACCCAACTTACATCAGACTTACCGTGGCCCTGCCATGGGAGATTGGCGAGCAATGGAAAGTTTTGCAAAAGGGAATTGGATAAATACTTGAAGGGAAAATAATTTTCGGGGCTATGGGGAAAGAGCGGGGGAGTGGGACTAGTTGGATAGGTCGACCAAAGAGCCGGCACAGGCACGATGGGCCGAATAGCCTCCTGGGCTGTATCATTCTATGTTTCACGTTGGGACAGTAAATGTGCTGCACACTTTGTCTTTCCAAAAAGAAATATTATTACTGCTCCCTGTTAAAATACATGGCTTTTGGGAATATAGCCGCTTATCATTTGAAACTTCAATGGGATTTTGTGGCTATTGAAGAAGAGTTGTCCCCAATATTCTGGCCAATATTTCTCCCTCAATCAACATTTAAAACAGATGATCTGGTCATTATCACATTGCTGTTTGTGGGAGCTTGCTGTGCGCAAATTGGCTGCCGTGTTTCCTACATTACAACAGTGACTGCAAAAGTACTGAATTGGCGCTTTGGGCGAAAGGTGCTGCCTTTCTTTTTTTATAGTCATAAAGTCTATTTTTTTCTATTATTCTGTTTTACACTATACAAGTGGTACAATCACACTGCTCCTGAACAATTCCCCTCTTTACTTGTGGGATAAGTCCCGTGCCCCGTGCTTTGCCAGACAGAGCTGGGCACTACCAGTCTCACGTGTCTATGGCACTGCCACTCATCCTTGCACGGCGACAAGCAATTTTATTTCCTCCATCCCGTTCCTATTTCACATTGCAGGATTCTGCTGCCCCGGTAATATATTGCAGCATGAAAAAGTGTTTTCACTAGCTCTGCAGATTTATTAATTATTCATCAAATAATTAAGTTGGATCCATTTGGCTGGAATGCTTTAGATACAGATATGAATCTCATCAATATTCAGCATTTGGTTTTGTGGTGTTGTTTCATCCTGATCATTTCATCATTTTGCAGTGTATATAAATACACAGCATCACAGAGAGAGACAGACACAGCCTGATTGTTTATCACGAGAGGCTGCTTCATCACTCAGACACATGGGAATTTATTAGTCCGTTGGTGGGAGCTGCTGTGAATATGCTGATCGGTCACTAACAAGAGGATGGTTAGACATGTTTTACTCTGTGCGCTGCTAGTGAAACCCTTCACCATTTGAGGCCAGGTTTGGGATTTTAAAAGCCTGCGGATGGTAGGAGGAAGGCTAGACTGAGGGAGGTGGGGGACGCAGTTCCACCGTATTCCACTCCCGAGAAGGAATGAGTTTGTTTGGGAGATTGTGTGATAAAGTGCTGATTCCAACACGATGAAGAGACAAGAAACAAGAATGTGTAGGACAGCATGAAGGCATTCATTCAAGGCAGCACTAATCGAAGAGCTAACATGGCTGTGTGGTGGTGTCAGCTTTTGCTCAGTCAGTAGCACTCCCACCTCAGGGTCAGAAGGTTGTGGGTTCTAAACACCACTTTGGGAGTTGAGCAGATAATCTTGGCTGACACTTCAGTGCAGTACTTAGGGAGTGCTGCATTGTCCAAGGTGCTGGATGAGATGTTAAACCAAGGCCCTGTTTACCTGTTCAGCCAAGGTGCTGGATGAGCTGTTAAACCAAGGCCCTGTTTACCTGTTCAGCCCAGGTGCTGGATGAGCTGTTAAACCAAGGCCTTGTTTACCTGTTCAGCCAAGGTGCTGGATGAGATGTTAAACCAAGGCCTTGTTTACCTGTTCAGCCAAGGTGCTGGATGAGATGTTAAACCAAGGCCTTGTCTACCTGTTCAGCCAAGGTGCTGGATGAGATGTTAAACCAAGGCCTTGTCTACCTGTTCAGCCAAGGTGCTGGATGAGCTGTTAAACCAAGGCCTTGTTTACCTGTTCAGCCAAGGTGCTGGATGAGATGTTAAACCAAGGCCTTGTTTACCTGCTCAGCCAAGGTGCTGGATGAGATGTTAAACCCCCTTGTTTACCTGTTCAGCCAAGGTGCTGGATGAGATGTTAAACCAAGGCCTTGTCTACCTGTTCAGCCAAGGTGCTGGATGAGATGTTAAACCCCCTTGTTTACCTGTTCAGCCAAGGTGCTGGATGAGATGTTAAACCAAGGCCTTGTCTACCTGTTCAGCCAAGGTGCTGGATGAGCTGTTAAACCAAGGCCTTGTCTACCTGTTCAGCCAAGGTGCTGGATGAGCTGTTAAACCAAGGCCTTGTCTACCTGTTCAGCCAAGGTGCTGGATGAGATGTTAAACCAAGGCCTTGTCTACCTGTTCAGCCCAGGTGCTGGATGAGATGTTAAACCAAGGCCCTGTTTACCTGTTCAGCCAGGTGTAAAAGATCCCAGGGCTGCAAAGTCCATGGTTTACGATCCCTAAGTTTATGGGGTCATTGAGGAAACATCTTATTACCATAGGATAGGTTGGCACAAGTGCCACTTTGGGTGGCATCTCCAATACCTGCCTGCCCATAGCAGCCAGCCAGAAAGGCGTGATATAAATGCAAGTCTTTCTTTTTTCTTTTTGGTAGTAGCTGAATGCTCAAATCCTGGCGTGGGGCATGCTAGTTGCTGACAGCAAGTTAGTACTGACACTAGAAGTGAACCCATAGGGTTTGCAGCCTTGGCTATTAATGTAATAAATACTCATGCCCTGTAACCATTGACTGCGTTTCTGTATATAATAGAATCCTAAAATTCCCAGCTTCTCAATTTTCAATTTCAAGCTGCCGACTATTATGTAAAACCCTGCTCGTACTGCACAGGCTTTGTGAGGCTCCTTTCTCCACTTTACACTACCTTGACAGCAGGCAACTCTTGTTACAGTCCAATACACACAGAAATAGTGGTGCCTCGCAATTTATAGTTATGGGATAGCCACCGAGGCTCAGTGCCATCTGTGAACTTGTGGGAACTGCGAGGGGCTGGCGGGATAACGATACCTGTTTCATGCCAGCTGCCAAGACTGTGGCACAAAGCTCAGGATGAAGGCCTTGATGCTAAATTCACGGCCTGTCAGCTGTGGCTCAGTTGGTAGCACCTTTGCCTCTGAGTCAGAAGGCTGTAGGTTCAAAGTCCCACTCCAGAGGCTTGAGCACATAATCCAGGCTGACACTCCAGTGCAGTCCTGAGGGAGTGCTACACTGTCAGAGGGACCGTCTTTCGGATGAGACGTTAATCTGAGGCCCCGTCTGCTCTCTCAGTTGGATGTAAAAGATCCCATGGCACTATTTCGAAGAAGAGCGGGGGAGTTCTCCCCGGTGTCCTGGGGCCAATATTTATCCCTCAATCGACATCACTAAAATACAGATTATCTGGTCATTATCACATTGCTGTTTGTGGGAGCTTGCTGTGCGTAAATTGGCTGCCGCGTTTTCGACATTACAACAGTGACTACACTTCAAAAGTACCTCATTGGCTGTAAAGCGTTTTGGGATATCTGGTGGTTGTGAAAGGCGCTCTATAAATGTAAGTCTTTCTTTCTTTAGATCACAACAGCAGTAATGCCATCAACCTTCCATGCCCGCCTCATCTGACTTGATGCAACATTCCTCCCTGTTGTACGATCTTCTGTCAGGTAGCATCAGTCCCTCCATCAACCCCCATTAAAGTCAGCCTCCAGTATGCCAATTTAACGGGTTTGCCACTAACCACAAGGGAAAGAAAGAACTTGCATTTATATAGCGCCTTTCACGACCTCAGGATATCCCAAAACGCTTTACAGCCAATGAAGTACTTTTAGAAGTGTAGTCGCTGTTGTAACATAGGAAACGTGGCAGGAAATTTGTGCACAGCAAGGTTCCACAAACAACAATGAGGTAACTGAACAGATAATCTGTTTTAGTGATGTTGGTTGACTGATAAATATTGGCCAGGACATCGGGGAGAACTCCCCTGCTCTTCTTCAAAATAGTGCTACGGGATCTTCTCGGTCCACCTGAGAGGGCAGACGGGGCCTTGGTTTAACGTCGCATCCGAAGACGGCACCTCCGACCGTGCAGCACTCCCTCAGCACTGCACTGGAGTGTCAGCCTAGATTATGTGCTCAAGTCTCTGGAGTGGGGCTTGAACCCACAACCGTTCTGACTCAGAGGCAAGAGTGCTACCCACTGTCAGTGGTGATGGGGGCAAGGTGCATGTGGGTCAGCAAATAGGGATGTATGAGACCAAAAGCTTTGGATGTAACCATGACTATAAGGTCCAAACACATTATCCTACATCTTCTTCTTCCTTCTTATATCCCCACTCTATTGAACTCAACACTCCTCCCACATCAATGCATTCTTCTCCCAGACCTGAAAAATCACGGATCCGCTTATCACACAGTGGCCGGGATTTTACTTACCTGGGCAGGTCCAGTGCGGGCGATGTTGGTGGCGGGTCGCGACCCCGCTGCTGGCTCCATCCCGCTGTCCAAAATGAACTTACCTCAATGGGGCTTGTTAAGCCCACCCGGCGCATTTCCCGGTCCAATTAGAGGAAGCAGGTCTAGTGACGTCATTCATGACGCGCCATCAGCCGGTTTCCTTCAAGGGACCATGGCCACATTTCTTTTGACGTTTGCGCTGTCAGTGATCTACAGCATTGAGGTACTGCAAACACTGACAATCACTGCACAGAGGCAGAGGGCTGCACCCAGGTTCTCCCATGACTCCCTCCATATACTTATGGAGGGAGTCACAGCACGCAGGGAGGTTCTCTTCCCTTCCGATGGGTGGAAGAGACCTCCCCAGGAGACAAAAACAGCCTGGTTGGAGAGTGCAGAGGAGGTCACAAGCAGGGATGTGGTCAGGAGGACCTGGGTGCAGTGGCGCAAACGTTTCAATGGTCTCATTAGATCAAAAAACGTTAGTACAAAGCCACACTCAGCTTCATCCTGCTGTGCCACTCATCACATCCCCATCACTCTGCCTTCCCTACCCTACTCCTGCACATCCTTACTCACACCAACTTACCATCCCTCTCTATCTACATTATCACTTCCCCATCTCACTAGCCACCCCTCACACTCACCCTCATCCTAATCCAATCATACCAACTAACAACACACAAGGGTAGGCACTTCGGTGTTTTATGCAATATTCATGTGAAATTTGTATTAATGTGCTGTCAAACATTGAAATCTTTATTTTCAACACTTTCAGTCTTGAACAGATTTGTGTGCACCTTTGGAAGTGGCTTAGTGAGTTCCAGTGAATGGTGAGACATAACGGTACCCCCACCCCCCATGATGGTGATGAGTGTGAAAGGAATGGCTTGGGCATTGTAGGGATGCTTTATGGTGTTGGTGTGGGGTGGTGCCAACCTGGCGCATCATGTGGCAGCCAGGGTGTACAGCGTCAAGTGAAGTAAATCTGGCCATGATGAGGCCATCCCTGGCCATCTGGGCAGCAATGTGCTCGGGTACTGATGCCCTCTGTCCTGTGCAGCATCAGGTGATTGTGGAGAAGGTTGGTGTTGTTGTTGGTGCTGCTGGTGTTGGGGCTGATCGTGGTCCAATTCTAAGGACCAAGGTGAGAGAGTATAAACGGCACCCATGCCGATGGAATAGATGGCAGGTGAAGTACAGATGACAGAAGCGATCTGTCAATGGTGGGAGAGGTAATGAGGTGAGACTGGATGGAGACGTTGGTGGAAAGACTTGCAGCCTGTTGATTCTGTTCTGGAAATACAGCGAGGAGCAGCTTGTGGCTGAGGAAAGTGATCATCTGTCAGGCGAAAGCTATTACAGTACATTTGAAGCTGTCAAGGAATCAGCTGGAGCAATGGCCACTGAACTCCCGCCTCAGGTTGACAGACGTAGTCCCCGAACAGCATGGTTCCCGTGGCCATGAAGTTAAAGTTAAAAAGTAAGTTAAAAAAGCCTGTTAAGGGTCTATTAAGTAGATTATAATGAGTTTAGTTGGGTCGCCCGCCACTGCCTGTCGGGTCTGCTCAGCGCTGACAGACGTACCATTGGGAAAGGCGCGTTGCGACAGGATGACAGCGGGTTCCCGACCCGCTGTCAATAAAAAACACTTTCCCACCCGACGCGCCACCGATCCCACCCGCTGACACCCCGGGAAATTCTGGCCTACGTCTTTCCTTCCTCCTGCAGTCTTCAACATTTGAAACATGTTGAACCATATCAGATTCTGAGGGGGACTGACAGGATCGATGCTAAGAGGCTGTTTCCCCCTGGCTGGAGAGTCTAGAACTAGGGGGCATTGACTCAGGATAAAGGGTCGGCCATTTAAGACTCAGATGAGGAGGAATTTCTTCACTCAGAGGGTTGTGAATCTTTGGAATTCTCCACCCCAGAGGGCTGTGGATAGAAACATAGAGACTAGGAGCAGGAGTAGGCCATTCGGCCCGTCGAGCCTGCTCCACCATTCAATACGATCATGGCTGATCATCCAAATCCAGTACCCTGTCCCTGCTTTCTCACACAGAATCCCCATCGAGCCTGTACCGACACATATCCCACCCTATCCCCGTAACCCCACATATTTAATTCCCCCTAACATATCCCATCCTATCCCCGTAACCCCACATATTTAATCCCCCCCTAACACTAAGGGTCAATTTATCATAGCCAAATCAATCTAACCCACACATTTTTGGACTGTGGGAGGAAACCGGAGCACCCGGAGGAAACCCACGCAGACACGGAGAGAATGTGCAAACTCCACACAGACAGTCACCCGAGGCCAGATTCGAACCCGGGTCCCTGGTGCTGTGAGGCACCAGTGCTAACCACTATGCCACCGTGTTGCCCTTGCTGATGCTGAGTCTTTGAGTATATTCAGTAGATAGATTTTTGGACTCCGGGGAACCAAGGGATGTGGAGATCAGGCGGGAAAGTGCAGTTGAGGTCGAAGGTTAGCCTTGATCTTATTGAATGGTGGAGCAGGCTGGAGGGGCCGAATGGCCGACTCCTGCTCCTAATGTTCTTAAAACCCAAGCTTGGTGTCGCCTAATATTACTTCCTGATCTCACTCGTCTTTCTCACTCTTTCCAAACTTGCTGTTCTGCACCATGAGCCTTGGGCCTTCACCCGGTTTCTCAATTTTAGAAAAACCAATCTGTGGGCATACCATTGAACATAGACCTAAAACCAATCGGACAGCCAAAAAAAAATATATAATTACATGTGAGAGCAGCTGTGATATATTGGTATTATAAATAGACAGTATATGTGTGTGTATGGGAAAAGGGGTAATGTTAGGGTCGGCAACACTGGTTGGACATATTCCTGGAGGTTTCATCACATGACCTGCTGACTGCAACTGCCCCGCTCCCCACCCACCCCACACGCACACACTACTGCCATTGGTCGCTCGACATGTCCATCCTCGTGGTGCTCCACCTTCCTACACCCAGTCAGAAAGCGAGAAGACTCTTCATTGCCCGATTGGGTGACTCTTGACTGTCAGTCAACAGAGATTTTTTTCCATGTCCAATATTTTTCTAACTAGTAAACAGAAGCGTTCAAAGAAAAAGTCTAATAAAATGTTATTGCCCCTGTCGTTTTTCACCTGGGTTGCTCGCAGCAGTGTCTTTAATGCCTGGAGAAGTCCAGGGCAATCCCGGAGGGTTGGCAACCCGAGGTGATGTGCCGATGGCAGTGGTCGCGATAGAGGGTCATCTTCCATCTGGATGGTTTCAGTGGGTACAGAGCTTGGTGCAGAGGGGGAGGGAGTTTAATTCAACAAATTGCCAAAATGATCCCAACAGAAGAACATAAGAAATAGGAGCAGGATAAGTAGGGTTTTAAGGATTGCTATAACGAAGTTAGGCTGGGGAAATAGCCAACTAATTAAGTGGGGACCAATTACATTATTTAATAACTTGAATCATACTGAGCTGAATTGTTTGTTTTAGTCTGCTTATGAAGTTCAGTAGTTCCATCTATCGCAATAATTCACCTTTATTTAAATTGCCTTTCAGCAACCATTTACTGGGTATTTTTTTCAGCTTGTTCAAACTCTTCCTCGTCTTCTCGAGTTTTTCTTCAAGGCGTTGAGATCCATTCTGCTGAGACCATCTTGAACAGGCACTGAGGAGCAGATTTAAATATTCACTGCCTCTGTAGCTTTACTCTTGGGAAAGGGTTTTGGTAGCTTTCAGTTCAATCGGATGAAGTACTTCAGATTAACCCTTAGCACTCTCCTTAACCCTTAGCACTCTCCTTAACCCTTAGCACTCTCCTTAACTTCCTGCACTGTTCCTTATGTTAACATAGTACCTGATCGTACCTCCAAGGCAGCGGATTCGGATAACGCCTTCTTCTGCGCACATACACGCTCTCGAAACAATCCAGGACAGAGCAGCCCGCTTAATTGGATCCCCCTGCCACTGGACTCAATATCCACCCCCCCCCCTCCCCCGCCCCCCACCACCATCCACACTATGGCTGCAGTATGTACTATCTGCAGGATGCATTGCAGCAACTCACCAAGGTCACTTCGACAGCATGGCCAACCTTTGACCTCTACCACTGAGAAGGTCAAGAGCAGCAATGCCGTGGGAACAGCATCGCTCAAGTTTCCCTCCAACTCTTAAAACATCCTAATTAGAACATATATCGCCATTATGTAACCGACGCTGGGTCAAAATGCTGGAATTCCCTATCCAACGTGGGAGCACCATCACCACAAGGACTGCAGCAGTTCAAAGAGACGGTCCAGCACTCGCCGTTCAGGGCAACTGGGGATGGGCAATAAATATGGCTTTGCCAACGTCACCCACATCCCAAGAACAAATTGCAAAAGAAAGTAGATGTTAATCAGTTAACTTTTTATTCCTGCTGCAGGAGCACAATGTCCTTCTGCTTCGAGTTAGATTCACTTAATATCCCAATCAATTCCCTAGGCTTCCCTTCGGTGGATATTTCATGCCTCCATTAGGAAGCGGCTTCATCCAACCACCACTGATGCTTTAGCTCCTCACTTCTCAATGACTGCTCCAAACCTCCAAAAAGTGGCCCTCTAGATTTCCCCATCCCTGTTTCCATTCTCCATTCTTCTGGCAGCATTGATTTCCGGGGAGGATATGATGTGGAAATGAGAGACGATCTCCTGAGCACTTGAGAGGCTTGAAAGGCAGATTTGTTTTCCGCCCTAGTAAGTTTCAACTGAACTTGTTCGCATTCTCTCACGAACATACGCAAATGATGGGCAGGTGAAGACAAGTTACATGGGTTACGTGGGTAATCTTCGTTTATATTCACTCTGCAGCCTCCGTGGCAGGCTTCAGGCACTGAGCATCATCTTGCGGTTACAATTATTCGGGAAACAATTAGCCAACTTCAGCAGAAATGCAAATGTCCAATCATACGGCGCCTCGGGCAGAGGTCACAGCCCAACCTGAAGGTGCCATGCCCACCAACCCTACAATACTTGACTTTGTGCTCAGCCTGAGGTAGGCCCGAGGGCACAGGATAACTATTACTGGGAAAAACAAGTCATGATGGAAATGAAAACCATTCAGTACACTGCTCCTTGCAGCAGATGGCAGCTACGAGATAAGGATGGAAAGGGGATGGAAAAAGATTACATTGAACCCATTCTGCAGCATAATTAGTAATGTATTCGGAAAAAGGGCCAAAAGCTCACTGCTATTTTTGGGGGGAATTTACACGTCAACTATAATAAAAGAGCAATCAGGTCTGGAGCTGATTTGTTTTCTTTTGTCCAATGTAGGATTATCAAGCCAGCTTCCTCCAGGCCACACGTTTAATAAAGTACTCACTGGAGTCCTTTCTTAATTTCCAATTACAGTAGTCCCGAGCTGCAACCTTCTTTAGTACACTGACCTCCAGGAGAACACATTTTCTTTATTGCTCCTCACAATACAGATAATAGATATAAAGCTACTCTTGATAACGTGGTCCTAATACTCTCTGATGAAACACGCTTTCATCATTTCCTTCCCACTAGGATAGAATTTACAATAAAAGTCACTTGCCCAGGGAGTCATTTTCCGAAATGTAATTATTGTCAATCAGGAGCTTCTTCTTCAATGTTGGGAAGGGGATGTTAGCCGAGGGCCGGATTGGGCTCTGCTGTGAAGTCCTCCATGGCCAAATAGCATGCTGGCATTCCCTGGTTCTTTGTCTGGGAACACACCTGAAGAATGGCCACTCAGGTGAAGATCAGCACCTTCAAAAGATAAGGAAAGAAAACTGGAGGGGCGAATAAGATATAGTTGCGCCTTCCCCAACCTAGTGAGCTCTGCGCACACTCTCTTCTGCAGCCCCCTTTCCTCTATAATGGTATATATTTCTCCAGTTCCTAGTAGGTCTTCTGCTGCTTCATCAATGACCTTCCCTCCAACATAAGGTCAGAAATGGGGATGTTCGCTGATGACTGCACAGTGTTCAGCGCCATTCACAACTCCTCAGCTAATGAAGCAGTCCATGCCCGCATGCAACAAGACCTGGACGACGTTCAGGCTTGGGCTGATAAGTGGCAGGTAACATTCGTGCCACAGAAGTGCCAGGCAATGACTATCTCCAACAAGCGAGAGTCTAACCACCTCCCCTTGACATTCAATGGCATTACCATCGCCGAATCCCCCACTATCAACATCCTGGGGGTCACCATTGACCAGAAACTTAACTGGACCAGCCACATAAATACTGTGGCAACAAGAGCAGGTCAGAGGCTAGGTATTCTGCGGCGAGTGTCTCACCTCCTGACTCCCCAAAGCCTTTCCACCATCTACAAATCACAAGTAAGGAGTGTGATGGAATACTCTCCACTTGCCTGGATGAGTGCAGCTCCAACAACACTCAAGAAGCTCGGCACCATCCAAGACAAAGCAGCCCGCTTGATTGGCACACCATCCACCACCTTAAACATTCACTCCCTCCACCACCGGCATACCGTGGCTGCAGTGTGTACCATCTACAAGATGCACTGCAGCAACTCGCCAAGGCTTCTTCGGCAGCACCTCCCAAACCTGCGACTTCTACCACCTAGAAGGACAAGGGCAGCAGGCGCATGGGAACACCACCACCTCCAAGTTCCCCTCCAAGTCACACACCATCCTGACTTGAAAGTATATCGCCGATCCTTTATCGTCGCTGGGTCAAAATTCTGGAACTCCATCCCTAACAGCACTGTGGGAGCACCTTCACCACACGGACTGGAGCGGTTCAAGAAGGCGGCTCACCACTACCTTCTCAAGGGCAACTAGGGATGGGCAATAAATGCTGGCCTTGCCAGTGATGCCCACATCCCAGGAACGAATAAAAAAAAAGGTAAGAACAACACCAAATTGCATTGATATAGCACCTTTAGTATCATAAAAATGTCCCAAGGTGCTTCACAGGAGCGTTATCAGACAGAACTAAACACCAAGCCACATAGAGAGATATTAGGACAGGTGGTCAAAGAGGTAGGTGTTAAAGAAGACCTGAAGAAGGAGAGAGAGGGGGAGGATTTCCAGAGCTCAGCGCCTCGGGAGCTGAAGGCACGGCCCCCAATGGCGTAGCGAAGGGAGTCGGGGATGCGCGTCATTGGATGGCGATCAAGCTTCGTACAGCAGGTGAAGTGAAGCAACATAGGGTAGGTGGGGGATGCCACCTTCGAGTTGTATTGTGACCCATGCCCGAGGCACTGTGCCTTTGCACAATTGCACACACCTGTGCACAACAATGTTAATTAAAGTAGTCACACCTTCTAATGTAAAAAGTATAATGGGTAGAAATTCGGTACCTTAGCACCTCCTGTTAGCGCCCGGGCAAGGCCACTAACGGGGTGCTAACGGCTTATCGCTCGTGCACGGCGATTCCAACGCTGCCCCTGAAATTCAGTCGGCATTTAGTGACGGCGCTAACACTTAGCGCCTGTCCCTCTAGCGCCGCTCAGACCGTGACGTCAATGAGTGTGCAAAGCCCTGTTAGCGTCCCAGATGCGAAACTCAGTCGCTTCCCCTGACTTACCGCCTGGCGCTGAGAACGACAGAAATAGCAGGCGTTGATACCTGGGATTGCTGCTCCCGGGGCGCTATTAAAAGGGGTCACTGGGAGGTCAGATTCATTGCTGGCTTGTCAGATAGCGTTTTGGCTGCATTCACATTTTCTCCATCTTTGCTTTGTTGCTGCTTTAGCAGTTTCTTCACTTGTATTGCTCTGAACATTTCTACGTCCGCTTTTCTCTCATTTACCAGGGCTGTACTGGCACTCCACCTTGAAAGGATTATTACTAATCCCAGCCCTTTTTGGGCTACCCCGGATCAGGCGTATTCCCCAGACGTTCACCTTCAACTAAAGTTAGAGGTAGCCGGATCCTAAAGGCGCTTAATTGGGTCTAAAGGTCCAGACTGTCTCTCCCTAAAGGAAAGGAACAGCCTGAAGATGTTACCGTCCTCCAGATAGCACTTTTAATAAGTTTAGCTAGACTGTAACATTCCAGATATTATGAGGGTCCGGAAACCTCCCCCAGAATTCTGCAACTCCTCACCAAAGAGCATACAGAGATTGAGTTCGCGAGTTTGATACAGAAGTATTATTTGAGACAATTCTAAACAAATATAGATTTATTAAAGAACCGACATGCAGTTTACAGTAGGTGTTTCAATTATGACATTAACAGTTCAAAAAACAAAAGCTTACAATTCTTATTAGCAGAGATCCTTATTCTCAAATCTTAACTTCTCTATTTTTACAGTTCTTAGTTTATTCCAGGATATCCACCAAATTCAAATACCTTTGATACCCGAGACTCAAAGAGTTGTAGGCTTACAGAGCCTGCCTCTGAAGCTGAGAATCGCTTTGCCCCTTCCAGTGAATTCTGTCTTCCCATTTGAAAGTCCAATCTTTATACTCTTTCTCAGTGTATATCCTTTGAAGTTTTCTGCTGATGTAAGCTAATTATCTCTAGTCATTTTTCTGTTGACCCCTTCTATTCTTACAGTCAGTTCAGCTGTAGCATTAAGAATTATGTCTCCTCCTTTAGGTGTCTCAAGTTTATCATAAGAAACGGTTGTAACAGGTGTATCTACTTGGTGTCATTCCCACAAAGGTCCTCTGTTTAATTCTTAGTCACCTCAGCTGGTTGTAAGCAGACTTCGTGTCTCCGAGGTGTTCCAAGTTCAACACAAAAACAATGTGACGGGTGGTGCCTCCCCCACTTGATGCCATTCTTACCAAGGTCTTCTGTTTGTATCTTTTGCATTTAGAACACCTCAGCCGGGTGCACCATTGTCTTCTTAGTTACCTCAGTTGGTTGTAACACAGACTCGTGTCTCCGTGTTTCATTTGATGTCATATTTACGAAGGCATATGTTTCTTTAATTTATGTGATTCATTTCGAAGTGTTGGTTTAAGACACTTTAACGGGGTATGCTATTGTCTTTTTTCCAAAGCTGCAGACTTCTCGGAATCTCCAACCTTCTGTTTCAATGAGGCTATTGTTTCAGTGTCAACAACTTATCTTATCTCAAAAGCCTGTATGCTGTTTACAGCTTCTGATTGTTAAGGCTTTCAGATTTCCAAGCCCAGTTTGTCATGTTTAAAAATTCTTTCACAGGATGGTGTATTTTTCTGAATATGGCGTATTCCTTCACAACCTTGCCCTCCGGCAACTACGTCAGAGGCAGCGGATGCAGAGACAGAGATTGCCAAATGTAGCCAGAGGAGGATGGCCGACAGACCTCGCAACAGGAGGCTTTACCCTCCCTGGGTTTTCCGGGAGCACTTCTCCTACATTCATCTCTCAGAGGAGCAGTGCCTTAGAAGTCTCTGCTTCAGCAAGGAGGTGGTCACAGAGCTCTGCCACCTCCTGCAGCCAGACCTCCAGCCTCAGCTCAGGACCAGGACGTCTCTCTCAGTGGCAGTTAAGGTCACAGTCGCTCTCAATTTCTACGCCAGCGGCTCCTTCCAGGCGTCAACAGGGGATATTGCAAACATTTCGCCGTTCTCCGTCCAATGCTGCATCTGGGAGGTAACAGATGCTCTCTACAGAAGGAGAAGGGCGTACATCTCAGGAGGAGGACGAGGCGGAGGCGGAGGATGAAGAGGAGGAGGAGCAGCAGCAACAGAGGAGGGAGCCACTCAATCTTGCTTCCGCAAGGGCCGTGCGTGAGCGCCTCATTAGACAGCGCTTCCAATCAATGATATATCACTTGGCCTTTGCGCAGAACAGCCACATCATTACAGCCAGCTCGCAGCCCCTATCACCGGGCAAAGGTCAAAGGAGAAACATCACAAAATGTGCAACGTCAAATTAGCAATTTATTATCGAACACAACTCTCTCTTATGAAACACAACTATTCATGAACAAACACAACCATTTATCAACAAACACAACTCTTTCTTATCAAACTGATCTAGTCGTTCAGAAACACAACAATATATTTACAAACACATCAATTTATTAACACACACTACCCCCATTTGCTACTAAAGTATTCTTTACTTCCCCTTCAATGATTTCCAATCCCCTTTTGAGTCCCCCCTCCCAAGCCTACTGCTCCGCCGTAATGTGGCCCCAGTGGCTGCAGTAAGGTTGGTGGAAGGCTGCTGAGTCTGGGAGCCAGAGACTGCAGATGGCCTTGCAGGAGACTTTGGACCTGGAACCATAGAATCATAGAAATTTACGGCACAGAAGGAGGCCATTCGGCCCATCTTGTCCGTGCCGGCCGACAAAGAGCTCTCCAGCCTAATCCCACTTCCCAGCACTTGGTCTGTAGCCCTGTAGGTTACGGCACTTCAAGTGCACATCCAAGCACTTTTTAAATGTGATGAGGGTTTCTGCCTCTACCACCCTTTCAGGCAGTGAGTTCCAGACCCCCACCACCCTCTGGGTGAAAACATTTCTCCTCAAATCCCCTCTAAACCTCCGACCAATTACTTTAAATCTATGCCCCCTCGTTATCGACCCTTCTGCTAAGGGAAATAGGTCCTTCCTATCCACTCTATCTAGGCCCCTCATAACTTTATTCACCTCAATTAGGTCCCCCCTCAGTTCCAAAGAAAACAAACCCAGCCTATCCAATCTTTCCTCATCGCTAAAATTCCCCAGCCCAGGCAACATCCTCGTAAATCTCCTCTGCACCCTCTCTAGTGCAATCACATCCTTCCTGTAATGTGGTGACCAGAACTGCACGCAGTACTCTAGCTGCGGCCTAACTAGTGTTTTATACAGTTCAAGCATAACCTCCCTGCTCTTATATTCTAAGCCTTGGCAAATAAAGGCAAGTATCCCGTATGCCTTCTTAACCACTTTATCTACCTGTCCTGCTACCTTCAGGGATTTGTGGACATGCACTCCAAGGTCCCTCTGATCTTCTGCACTTCTCAGTGTCCTACCATTTATAGTGTATTCCCTTGCCTTGTTAGTCCTCCCCAAATGCATTACCTCACACTTCTCTGGATTGAATTCCATTTGCCACTGTTCTGCCCACCTGACCAGTCCATTGCTATCTTCCTGCAGTCTGCAGCTTTCTTCTTCATTATCAACCTCACAGCCAATTTTTGTATCATCTGCAAATTTCTTAATCATACTTCCTCCATTCAAGTCCAAATCATTGATACATACCACAAAAAGCAAAGGACCCAGTACTGAGCCCTGCGGAACCCCACTGGAAACAACCTTCCAGTCACAAAAACACCCTTCAACCATTACCCTTTGTTTCCTGCCTCTGAGCCGATTTTGGATCCAACTTGCCACTTTGCCTTGGATCCCATGGGCTTTTACTTTCGTGACCAGTCTGCCATGCAGGACCTTATCAAAAGCCTTGCTAAAATCCATATAGACTACATCAAACGCACTACCCTCATCGACCCTCCTTGTTACCTCCTCAAAAAATTCACTCAAGTTAGTCAGACACAACCTTCCCTCAACAAATCCATGCTGACTGTCTCTGATTAATCCATGTCTTTCTAAATGAAGATTTATCCTGTCCCTCGGAATTTTTTCCAATAATTTTCCCACCACCGAGGTTAGGCTGACTGGCCTGTAATTACTCGATCTATCCCTTTCCCCCTTTTTAAACAAAGGTACCACGTTAGCAGTCCTCCAGTCCTCTGGCACCACACCTGTAGCCAGAGAGGATTGGAAAATGATGGTCAGAGCCTCTGCTATTTCCTCTCTTACTTCTCTTAACAGTCTGGGATACATTTTATCCGGGCCTGGGGATTTATCCACTTTCAAAGATGCTAGACTCCTTAATACTTCCTCTTTCATTATGTTTATTTCATCTAATATTTCACACTCCTCCTCCCTGATTGCAATGTCTGCATTGTCCCTCTCTTTTGTGAAAACAGACGCAAAGTATTCATTAAGAACCATACCCATGTCTTCCGCTTCCGCACACAGGTTACCTTTATGGTCCCTAATAGGCCCTACTCTTACTTTAGTTATCCTTTTGCTCTTAATGTGTTTATAAAACATCTTTGGGTTTTCCTTGATTTTACTTGCCAATATTTTTCTTTGCTTTCCTAATTTCCTTTTTAATTTCCCCCCTGCACTTTCTATACTCCTCTGGGCTTTCTGCAGTATTGAGTCCTCGGTATCTGTCATAAGCTTCACTTTTTTTCTTTATCTTACCCTGTATGGCCCTTGACATCCAGGGAGCTCTAGATTTGTTAGTCCCACCCTTTTTCTTTAAGAGAACATACTTGCTCTGAACCCTCACTATCTCCTCCTTGAATGCCTCCCACTGCTCTGACACTGATTTACCTTCAAGTTTCTGTCTCCAGTCCACTTTGGCTAAATTACCTCTCAGCTTAGTAAAATCAGCTTTTCCCCAATTGAGAACTTTCATTCCATAACTACCCTAAATCTAACTGAATTACGATCATTACCACCAATATGCTGTCCCACTGATACCCTTTCCACCTGCCCAGCTTCATTCCCTAAAAATAGGCGCAGAACCGGCCCCTCTCTTGTTGGGCTTGCTACATACTGGCTAAAAAAGTTCTCCTGAATGCATTTTAAGAATTCTGCTCCCTCTATACCTTTCACACTAATTTTATCCCAGTTAATATTAGGGAAGTTGAAATCCCCTACTATTACTGCCCTATTTTTGCACGTCTCAGACATTTGCCTATATATTTGCTCTTCTATCTCCCTCTGACCATCTCAGCATGTGCGGCAGCAGTCTGGGATGGCTGGGTTACAGGCTGCGGCAAGTGCAATGGCGGAGTGGCAGTGGTGGAAGCAGGAATGCTGTCATCCTGAGGAAGGAGCAAATCGATAGCTCCGAAAGCTTGTGATTTCAAATAAAACTGTTGGACTATAACCTGGTGTTGTGCGACCTCTCAATCCTGAGAGAGGACAGCACCTTCCTGCTCGACTGACACACTGCCACTCCCCTGGGACAGAACCTCAGCAGCTGGAGCAATCTGCTCGAGCACAGATTGCTGGCCTGCTGTGGCACCGTGAGAGCCCCGGTGGGCAGTGGGCGACCCAGCGAGGATGGCAGCAGTCAGCGCTTGTGTGGCATCAATCTGAGACTGCATGAGAGCAGTCTGAGATTGGATGCCACCAAGCATAGACTGCATTACAGCACTAAGCCATTGCGTTGCTTCGGCCGGTGCTGCATTAGCTGCTGCCACCTCACCCATGACACACGGCATGAGGTCTGGGTCCCCACGGTCTCTCTGCGAGTCGACCATCCTTGGCAAGCTGCCAAGGATGGGCTCGATGGTGTGAGCAGAGCTGAGTGCAATGTTGGAGGCGGACTCCTCCAAGCTCCTAGCCAGTGCATTCATGCTCTCGGACACCCTTGCCATTGCACCCATGAGCTCGGTGTGCATGCCAATCGTCCATCTGGTCAATGCCTCCACATCGACGTCCTCATCTGAGTCCTGTGCAGCAGAACTCGAGCGCATACTCACCCTCCGGGAAGATGGCCCCCGAGCTTCCCTTTCACCGTGGCGTTGCTGCAGCCCACTGGGTCCCGGAGCTTCACCCACATCAGATCCATTTACTCGGCTCCCCTCCAGCGACCGTGTCACCCCAGTATCGGACTTAGCGCCTTTGGGAGACACAGGCAGCGAGGCTCTGGCTTGTTCTTCCTCCTCCTCTCCTGCGTCGCTGCCACTGGGAGGCTGAGGGACAGGCTGGTCAGCTGATGGTTGATTATCTGAAAGCATAAAGGCACAAGAGTGGGGTTAAGGTCAGGGGAGGGGGGCAGGAAGGGAGCAAGGAATAAAGACAGTATATTTCGATGGATAGTGGGAAAGACTTGTGGTGCGAGGGGGAAGTGGTATGAGAGAAGAGGGAGAGGTGATGAACATACCGTTGTTGTCCCCAAGGGGGTTGACCTCTCCGACTGCCACAGCGCCCACGACCTGAGCCGCGATGATGCTGCACACTCGCTCTTCCAGCTGTGTAAGGGGGGTGCAGCTCCGCCTGACCTCCTCCTGTGCGTTGCTGCTCCCTCCTGTTGTGAGCAAGCTTGGCCTGCAAGAAAAAGGAAAGCGTGTGAGTGAGTGTGCAGCTGTGTGTTTGACAGATGTGCCGACCATAGTTGAATGGCTGTTAATGTATGCAAGGCGTGAGATGCGGATGTGACTTTTAGTAGGTGGGCATAGTTGGTGGGTGAGTGTTGGGGAGGTGGCGGTTTACACAGTGTGTGCAGAGTGAGGTTGAGATGGTGGCATGCAGAGGTTTTTGAAGCATGTACTCACCCTGACCACCCGAGTGAGGTTGTTGAATTTCTTCCGGCACTGGGTGAGAGTCCTGTGGACCACACTTCTGGCCGACACCTCCTGGGCGACCTCCCTCTACATCCTCCTAAAGGCCTGTGGCAATGGCCTCCTGCCAGAGTCTGGGAACAGCTCTGCTCTTCCACGGCCGTGACCAGAGCCTCCAAAGTGTGGTTGCTGAACCGGCGAGCGCTCTCTCTTTGGGCCTCTGATCAGCCATGACTTCTTTGAGTGAAGGCTTGCAGCTCCTTGCAGGCCCAGCTCACAAGCAGCAATGATCAGAGTGAGGCTGTGCAGCATGATTGAACCTCCCCTTTAAGAACTGGAAGGCGCCAGTCTGTCTGAGGACTTTCTAATTGACAGCACCGGAACTTGATTAGCGCTCTGAAGGTAGCGCCCTAAGAGAAGTGTGCAGTGCTTGATTTAGTGCCCCAAAATGCTCGATACCGAATTTTTCCCCCATAGAGTGTAGAAATCGAAACTTGGGTCTCAGCTGACAGACAAACTCTTCGAACGTTACTCTGGTTTTTGACATCCTCTGAAACCCTCATTCGGGCCCAGTGTCTTGTAATCCCAGGTTAACCCTCCAGAAGCCTCGGTTTCTTCCACCAGGTGATCCCGCTGGAGTCCGAGTCTGGCTTCGTACTACTGGGTCATCGGCTGTGCTGTACCGCTGTGGCTACTCTCTGCCGACTGTGGTGTGTCGTCACTGGTGGAGACTTTTGGTCAGCACTGCTACTGGTGTCAGCCTTGGTTCGGTGGGCAGCACTGTCGCCTTTGAGTCGGAAGGTTGTGGGTTCCAGGTCCCACTCCAGAGACTTGAGCACAAAATCAGAAGGCCAACACTTCAGTGCAGTACTGAGGGAGTGTTGCACTGTCAGAGGTGCCATCTTTCGGATGAGAGGTAAAAGATCTGCTTTCAAAGAAGAGCAGGCGAGTTCTCCCTGTTGTCTTGGCCAATATTTATCCCCTTAACCAACACATAAAAACAGATTATCTGGTCATTATCACATTGCTGTTTGTGGGAGCTTGCTGTGCGCAAATTGGCTGCCGCATTTCCCACATTAAAACAGTGACTACACTCCAAAAAGTACTTCATTGGCTGTAAACGCTTTGGGACGTCCGGTGATTGTGAAAGGCGCTGTATAAATGCAAGTCTTTCTTTTTACCTCATCCCAGTAAGATTTACCTCAGTTTAATTTGAACAGAAGTAATTAGGGGGCAGATCTTACTCGAGCAAGTGAAACTGGCGTTATCCTGCTTTTATATGATAAATGTGGACTATTTATGTGGGCTTCAGACCTTGCACTGTCTTATAATGTTAAGTGTAATGAGATATTTTATCAATTATTTGCATAAATATTACATTTATATATATATGCAGCTTCATCACGCTTGTATAATAAATTAGCCTTTATGAAGTTGTTTTTGCAAATGAAATGTTTTGACAGCAATATATGGTACACATGTCTGAACGGCAACCAGGCAATTTAATTATAATGAGACTGCTGATGATATGCAAGAGTTTCTCGTAACTTGAGTGCCACTAATGTAATGCCATTCTATACGCATAAATTAAAAAAAACTTGAAGCTGAAGATTCATGTGACTGGACAAGTATGAGAAGTCGCACAACACCAGGTTATAGTCCAGCAGTTTTATTTGAAATCACAAGCTTTCGGAGCGGCTGCTCCTTCGTCAGGTGAAGTGAAGGAATACAAATGGGCACAGCATATATAGACAGAGAACAATGCCTGTGTAGAGAACAATTCTGTGCAGAGATCAATGCCTGTTCTCTGCACAGGCATTGTTCTCTGTCTATATATGCTGTGCCCATTTGTATTTCTTCACTTCACCTGACGAAGGAGCAGCCGCTCCGAAAGCTTGTGATTTCAAATAAAACTGTTGGGCTATAACCTGGTGTTGTGCGACTTCTCACTTTTGTCCACCCCAGTCCAACACCGGCATCTCCGCATCACTGGACAAGTAGGGAGGGGGTTTTACCAGTAAGGAACAAATTCTTCTCCATTTTTCCACATTCAGTTCTTGTCCTCTGTTGATGTTAGCCAGCCTCAGTTGGGATGACGTTAGAAACATAGAAACATAGAATCTAGGAGCAGGAGTAGGCCATTCGGCCCGTCGAGCCTGCTCCGCCATTCAATATGATCATGGCTGATCATCCAAATCCAGTACCCAGTCCCTGCTTTAATCCCCACAGTACACATATCCCACCCTACCCCCGTAACCCCACGTATTTAATTCCCCCTAACATATCCCATCCTATCCCCATAACCCCACATATTTAATCCCCCTAACACTAAGGGTCAATTTATCATAGCCAAATCAACCTAACCCGCACATTTTTGGACTGTGGGAGGAAACCGGAGCACCCGGAGGAAACCCACGCAGACACGGGGAGAATGTGCAAACTCCACACAGACAGTCACCCGAGGCCGGATTCGAACCCGGGTCCCTGGCGCTGTGAGGCACCAGTGCTAACCACTATGCCACCGTGTTGCCCGCTTTACAAGTGACCTTAGTGAACCTGGGCTCGGGAGCAGAAAATAAAAACCAGCCTGGGTTCCTGCTTCTGATCACCATCCATTGATTCCCCATTGGAAGGTTGTTGTATACGAATGTCAGATGTAGATGTGAACCACTGAGCTCCTACTGGAAGGTTGTGGTGCACAGATGTCTAAATCAATTCTGGAAGGTTGTTGTACTTGAATATCAGGTGTTGACAGGAACCATTGAGCTCCTACCCTCTCTCCTCCTTTAAGACGCTCCTTAAAATCTACCTCCTTTGATCAAGCTTTTGGTCACCTGTCCTAATATCTCCTTATGTGGCTCAATTCTCATCCTTGTTTTCAAACCCCTCCCTGACCTCACCCCCTCCCTATCTCTGTAACCTCCTTTAGCCCTACAACCCTCCGAGAACTCTGCGCTCCTCCAACTCTGGCCTCTTGCGCATCCCCGAATTTATTCGCTCCACCATTGGTGGCCGTGCCTTCAGCGGCCTGGGCTCTAAGCTCTTGAATTCCCTCCCTGATCCTCTCTACCTCTCTCTCCTCCTTTAAGACACCCCTTAAAACCTACCTCTTTGACCAAGCTTTTGGTCATCTGTCCTAATATCTCCTTATGTGGCTTGGTGTCAAACTTTGCTTGATAATCGCTCCTGTGAAGCGCCTTGGGACGTTCTACCGCATTAAAGGCGATACATAAATGCAAGTTGTTGTTGTTGTTGTTGTGCATGGATATCAGATGTGAGGAATATAGGTAACAACGCGCACTGTTATTACTAATAGCCTCCGGTACCTTACCCAAGTGCCCATTCTTATTTACCAATACCATTCGACCCTGGAGGGCACAAGGTTCTGTCTACATCTGACAACCTTCCAGTAGGGTTCTCAATGGATCCTGCCTACAGGAATCAATCAACAATTGCCCCACGGAGTTGTTTTCCCAATGCTGGTGATCATGGAGCAGTTTTAACTAAGAACCAGGTCCATAAGAACATCAGAAGATATGGAATGAGCAAAAGGCCATTCAGCCCATCAAGCCTGTACCTTCCAGAGACTATCCTGAGGGAAGATTATGCAAATGCTTTAACATTGTCCCTTAAAAGTAAAGCTTCAGACTATCTTTCTGACCTTGCATCATGCATGATGCATTCGAGGTCACTTGCCTCCCGCGGAGAGGCAGTTTCGTGGTGCCAGCAGCTCAGGAACTATCAGGTTCCAAACTTCTCCTCCCATCTCATCCCACTTCCCCTTGGAATCCTAAATCTCATTCACAAGCAAAACGGTTTCAGCTTCATTAGCTTTTAGATTCAGGGGGTCCTGAAGCTTAATTGATGCCTAAAATGGCATCTGGGAGAGAGCTCTTGTAAGACTATACCGTTTGACTGAATCTTAAGTGACCAAATGTACCGACCAGCTTTGAGGGCAAGAGACTGCCTGGCTAAAAAACATTTGTAAAATAAATGATGCGCTTGCAAGCTGGGTTTTTATCCTCCAAAAGATCAGATCTTGAAAATTCTGTGAGAACCAGGAGTCAACAACCCTCAGATGCAAAAACAGCGACTCTCCCCAAGCCCTGAATGTCTGGCCTTGGTTCATTAAGCAGCAAAAACAGATAGGAAAGGAGAAAGAGGGAAAACAACACTGTTGACACAGTGCAGGACATGAATACTGTGGGCCAGTTGTCAAGATTTGGTATAAAGATGCTGTAAAATGACCCCTCGTGACTGCAGTCGTGGGCGACTTGGTCAGTTGCCAGTTAAAGTCATACGTCTAGTCATCGCTGAATTGACCTCTCACTGGTGTTAGTACGTATGTGGTTGCTTATGATCGCTTGAGCTCAAAGTAAATGATTTAGATTCGTGCGTGCTTACTTCTTACTTGTAATAAGTGAATGAATTGAGTACGAATTGTTTTTTTGTATGATCTGTGCGTGCTTACTTGTAATAAGTAAATGATTTGAGTACGGGTTGTATTTTGGGTACTTACTTGTAACTTCGTGCTGATTTTAAGTAAAGAATACTAGTGAGCAGGACAGTGGGAGGAGCTAGGAAAGAGAGGGTGAAAATACAAAATCGGAGGGGGAGTTACAACCAAATATATGAAAGTAGTTTTTCCACGCAGTTTTCTACTCTTCTCTTCTGAAGATGCTGGCTCTCGCTAGGGCACCACAGGCCACCACCCAAATGGTGTGCGAGTCTAGACAGAGCGTGTCAGCAGGCAATGAACTCATGGAGGGTATCAAAGCCAAGCCTGATCCTGAACTCTTCCCCCATCCATGTACTCACGTGCTTTCCACCAGGGGTCAATGGATAAGAATCCAGAGCGGGAATCCTGGCTGATGTTCCTCCTCCCTTGACCAGGGTACCTGCGGACAATTTTACTCCCCCCTCCCCTGCACCCCGCCCCACCCCCCGCGCCCCCCCTTCCCCCTCCCCCCCCCGCAGATGCTATCGGGCTGAGATGAGCTCAGTCAGTACAATGTGCGAGCTGGGCCTTGCTAATCCGTGTGACTCAGCACCACATCAAGTGATTCATTTACCTGCCAAGCCGTCCTTGTAAACAGTCTTTAGCCGTAAGCTGAGGTAACTATTTATTTTATCTTTGTTGCTATGTTATTAATCATAGTGGTGCAGGGCAAAGGGAACCATATAACGTTTATTCTGAAAAAGCCACAGAAGCTAGACTTGAAGAGAAATGTTGGAGATGTGTTTGAAGGTTTGGTGTGCATACCAAGGCTTTGTTTTGGTAGATGAGGTTCCCTGTCAGTAATCATTTGTGGGCTTTTTACTCAGAATCTTCAGCAAAAATGGCCCAAAAATTAAACCTAATACGCGAGAGTACGCACTGTGTACTCTCGCGTATTAGATCCCGAATTGCCGGTTTCCTGCATGCACTGCGCATGTGCGGGAAACCGGCACTTCGTGAATTGAAAAGGGGGCAGTTCCTAAGTGAACCGCGTGCGCGCTACAGGCTGTGCGCACGCAGTGCACTTAGTTTTTTTTTCAGCTTTGAACGCGCAGGTAAGTGGTGAAGATTTTACACACAAAGAAAGCAGGCGTAGGACCCCCTTTTAACAAGGTAAGTAGTTAATTAAGTGTTATTTAAAAAATTTTTCAACAGGTTTATCTTTTTTAGAGACTTTAAAGAAAGGTAAGTTTATTTTTATAACTTTTAAAAAGATTTTAAATTTTTTCAACAATTTAAATTTTTGTTTAAAGTGGTTAATTTATTTAACTATACTTATTTTATTAATGTGATGGCTTTTTTTAAAATTTAATTGAGGTTTAGCTGTTCTTTTGGGAGTTTGTAGTATTCATAGCTTTGACAGGTCTTGCCGTCAAAACTATGAATGAAAGATGGTGTGCTGCCATTGGCTCTAACTGAATCACGTGATCCCAGAGCTCGCACGAACTAATTGCGCCTCTGGGTCATGCAAGCACTGCACGGTTCCAACAGAGAGAGCCTTTGAAACTAAAGTTCATGTGGGCCCGGAGCAAAAAGGTAGGCGCGGAGTGCGATATCGCGGGGAATCCTTACCCCCGCGGGAACCATCCATGTTTAATTTCTGGGCCAATGAAGAAAAACAAAGTTCACTCGATTTCCGGTGCTAATGCCAGGTAAACCATTAGGTTTTAGAAACATGTTTCGAAGGACAGACTTCAGTGTAGTTTGGCTCAGTGGTAGCACTGTCACATCCAAGTCAGATTACAAAGTATTACATAGGGCTGGATTTTCAATTACATTGTCAGACAAACAATGCAGAGTTTTGGGTGAGAATTGTAGAGTGTAGGACCTAGACAGCTGAAGGCATGTCTGCCAACATTAAGACAAGAGGGGGGGGGTGGGGGGGGGAGGGGCGACACACAAGAGGCCAGAGTCAGAAGAAAGTAGAGTTCTGGGAGATAGGGGTTGTGGGGCTCGAGGAAGTTAGAGAGACATTGGGCTGAATTTTCAATGACCCATGGAGTCGGGTTTGGAGGCGTGTGGGGGGTTAAATTTGCGGGGTTGGGGGTCCCGACTCCATTCCGCCTCCAAGAGGTGGGAGAGGCCATTAAAGCCCTTAACAAGCTCTAAATTGGCTCTGTAATGCCATTTTGAAACATTTTAGCTAGTTTAACCCTTTTCCGACGTGAAGTACGCCTGATGTGAAACACGCCAGTGAAACCTGGCGGGAGTACAAGTGGATAGCTGACTATCAGCTGCAGGTCCACTATTACAACGGAGATGTGATGAAGGTAGTAGTAGTATTAGGTCTGAAAGCTGATGCTGCTGCATTGAATGTCTTCAGAGACTGCCTGGCCTTGTTGTGAGAGGACCTGGATGGAAAAAAAAATTCTCTCTCTCTCTCTCTCTCTATCTCTCACTCCTGCTGCTGCAGCTGCTCATTTTGCATCCAGGTCCACTCACAGCAAAGGCCAGGCAGTCTCTGAGACCAGGCAGTCTCTGACCTGACCTGCAATGCAGCAACAATGATGACATCATCAGAGGCGACTTTCAGACTCAAACCACTAATTGGTTCATAGGTTCCCACATGCTGGAACTCAATTGCCCAATTCAGTTAAAATTGCATCAATCTCCCACATTAATCTGGAGTCGGGGGGGGCAACACGAAATGCGGATCACACGACCCCAACCCGACCCCAAGACAAAATCCAGCCCAAGTGTTTAAGCACAGAAACAGGCCATTCGGCCCAACTGGTCCATGTCGAAGTTTATGCTCCTCACGAACCTCTTCCCACCCTTCTTCATCTAACCCCATCAACATGTCCATCTGTTCCTCTCTCCCTCATGTGTTTATCTAGCTTCCCCTTAAATTCATCTGTGTTATTCACCTCAACCACTCCCTGTGGTAGCGAGTTCCACATTCTAACCGCTCTGGGTAAAGAAGTTTCTCCTGAATTCCCCATTGGATTTATTAGTGACTATCTTATATTAGTGGCCCCGAGTTCTCGTCTCGCCTACAAGTGGAAACATCTCCTCTACGTCCATCCTATCAAACTCTTTCATAATCTTGAAGACCTCTATCAGGTCACCCCTCAGTATTCTCTTTTCTAGAGAAAATCTTTCTTGATAGGTATAATTTGGTGCAGAAATTCCGATCCCTACGGGTGTGTACGCGCTCTGCACTCACCCGTAGGGACATCGGAAATGCCGGTTTCAGGCATGCACTGCGCATGCGCTGGAAACCGGCATTTCCGATCTGTCAAGAAAGCCCTTGACAGACCCTCCGGCTGCCTGGGAGAAGGGCCTCTGCGGGCGGATAGTTCCGCTTTTTGGAGACCCTCCGCCCGCAGAAAACACTTACAATTCTTGCACCTGGTAAAAGCCTGCTTTTACCGGGATAAGAGTTGAAAAAAGTTTAAAAAAAAGTTTTCCCACTGATTTATCATTTAAAAATACTTTAAAGAAAGGTAAGTTTATTTTTAGCCCCGTTAAAAACTTTAATTATTTTTTTCAAAAATTAAAATTTTTGTTTGAAATACTTAATTTATTGTAATTGAAAGTCATTTTAAAAATGTGATGTTTTTTTAAAAATGTATTTAAAGTTTTACTATGTTTTGGGGGTGATCTCTATTCATATATTTGACAGGTCTTCCTGTCGAGTCTATGAAGGGAGATTCCCTTCTCTGATTGGCTCCCCATGGCCCACGTGATCCCAGGGACGCTGCGAACCGCCTGCGCCTCTGGGATACGTGGGCCCTGCGCACCGGCAGTTTGGAGAGGCCCAGCAGCGGAACTCTGCACCTCCCGGGAGCCCTCCGGTCCAGGCGCAGATTTTTCCAGATCGCAGCCATTAATCTCTCAGTTCTGGTATCATTCTAGTAAATCTTCTTTGCACCTTTTCAAGTGACTCGCTATTCTTTTTATAATATGGAGACCAGAACTGTTTCCAGTATTCCATGTGTGGTCTAATAATTCTGGGTTCAAGACCCGATGGCAGGACTTGCACGTAATGAAGGCTGCTACTTTCTGTTAGTCATCCAAAACTCAGCTGCCCGTGTCCTATTTCGCAACAAGACCCATTCACCCGTCACCCCTGTGCTCACTGACCTCCATTGGCTCCCAGTTAAGCAATGCCTCGATTTTAAAATTCTCATCCTTGTTTTCAAATCCCTCGCCCTTCCCTATCTCTGTAACCTCCTCCAGCCCCACAATCCTCTGAGATCTCTGCGCTACTCCAATTCTGGCCTCTTGAGCATCCCCGATTTTAATCGCTCCACCACTGGCGGCCGTGCCTTCATTTGCCAAGGCCCTAAGCTCTGGAATTCCCTTCCTAAAGATATGTGAAGAGAAAAAGATTGGTGAAGTCAAGCGTAGGTCCCTTGCAGTCAGAATCAGGGGAATTTATAATGGGGAACAAAGAAATGGCTGACGAATTAAATGCATACTTTGGTTCTGTCTTCACAAAGGAGGACACAAATAACCTCCCAGAGATGTCGGGGAACATAGAGGGAGGAATTGAATGAAATCACTATTTGTAGGGAAATGGTGTTAGGGAAATTGACAGGATTGAAGGCCGATAAATTCCCAGGGCCTGATAATCTACATCCTAATGTACTTAAGGAAGTGGCCCTAGAAATAGTAAATGCATTGCTGGTCATCTTTCAAAATTCTATAGACTCTGGAACAGTTCCCATGGATTGGAGGGTAGCTAATGTAACCCCACTATTTAAAACAGGTGGTAGAGAAAAAACGGGGAATTATAGACCGGTAAGCCTGACATCGGTAGTGGGCAAAATGCTAGAGTCCATTATAAAAGATGTAAAAGCAGAGCACTTGGAAAACAGTGACAGGATCAGTCAACATGGAATTACAAAAGGGAAATCATGCCTGACTAATCTACTAGAATTTTTTGAGGATGTAACTGGTAGAATAGATAAGGGAGAACCAGTGGATGTGGTGTATTTGGACTTTCAGAAGGCTTTCGATAAGGTCCCGCATAAGAGATTAGCGTGCAAAGTTAAAGCACATGGGATTGGGGGTGAGGTACTGATTTGGATAGAGAACTGGTTGGCAGACAGGAAGCAAAGAGTTGGAATAAACGGGTCTTTTTCCGAGTGGCAGGCAGTGACTAGTGGGGTACCGCAGGGATCGGTGCTGGGACCCCAGCTATTCACATTATATATTAATGATCTAGACGAGGGAACTAGATGTAATATCTCTAAGTTTGCAGACGACACAAAGCTGGGTGGGCGTGTGTGCTGAGAGGAGGATGCAGAGAAACTCCAGTATGATTTGGACAGGTTGGGTGATTGGGCAGACGCATGGCAGATGCAGTATAATGTGGATAAATGTGAGGTTATCCACTTTGGTGGCAAAAACAGGAAGACAGATTATTATCTGAACGGCAATAGATTGGGAAAAGGGGAAGTGCAACGAGATCTGGGAGTCCTTGTGCACCAGTCGCTGAAGGTAAGCATGCAGGTGCAGCAGGCGGTTAAGAAGGCAAATGGTATGTTGGCCTTCATAGTGAGAGGATTTGTGTACAGGAGCAAGGATGTCTTGCTGCAGTTGTACAAGGCCTTGGTGAGACCACACCTTGAGTATTGTGTGCAGTTTTGGTCGCCTTATCTGAGGAAGGATGTTCTTGCCATGGAGGGAGTGCAGCGAAGATTCACCAGACTGATACCTGGGATGGCAGGAATGACATATGAAGAGAGATTGGGTCGATTAGGCTTTTTGTCGCCAGAGTTTAGAAGAATGAGAGGGGATCTCATTGAAACTTATAAAATTCTAACAGGACTAGACAGACTAGATGCAGGAAGTATGTTCCTGATGGCGGGGGAGTCCAGAACCAGGGGTCACAGTCTAAGGATAAGGGGTAAGCCATTTAGAACTGAGATGAGGAGGAATTTCTTCACCCAGAGAGTGGTGAACCTGTGGAATTCTCTACCACAGAAGGCAGTTGAGGCCAATTCATTAAATATACTCAAGAAGGAGATAGATATATTTCTTAAGGCTAAAGGGATCAAGGGATATGGGGAGAAAGCAGGGACAGGGTACTGAATTTGGATGATCAGCCATGATCTCATTAAATGGCGGAGCAGGCTCGAGGGGCCGAATGCCCTACTCCTGCTGCTATCTTCTATGCTTCTATGCTAAACCTCTCCACCTCTCTACCCCTCTCTCCTCCTTGAGGACGCTCCTTAAAACCTACCACTTTGACCAAGCTTTTGGTCATCTGCCTTAATATCTCCTTATGAGGCTCGGTGTCAAATTTTGTTTGCTAACGCTGCTGTGAAGCACCCTGGGCCATTTTACTACATTAAAGGTGCTATATAAATGCAAGTTGTTGTTGTTGTTGGAGACACTGAGGGAGGATTTCCGCGGGTGAACTCCGCAGGGGAAACCCTTGGAGAAAGGAAACAGCAGAAACAGTCATTCACGCAGTCTCTCCAAGGGTGTTCCGACCACCGCCCGCCAAAGAATTCCCTCGGAAGTTCCAAGCGACTGGCATTCAGATGAATGCCCACGAGCCATGTGGAACTTTTTCTTGGTGTGAAGAATGGCGGGGACATCAGCAGAACAACATTCATCCTTCCACCAGTACCATCAAATCAGATTAACGGGGCATCCATCCCAGTGCCGTGTGCAAATCAGCTACCAAAACAAAAGAACAACCCCACAATTATTACTCCTCAAGAAGTTGTGAAGTGCTGAGGACCCTATCACGTTTCAGAGTGCACGCACACTCACTATATAGGCAAAAGCAGCCGCCGCACAGCAAGATCCCACAGGCAGCAATGAGAGGCAGAATGTGCTCATTTGTTTCTCATGGTGTTGGCCCAGAGAGACCTCGCTACTCTTCTTCACAGAGTGCCATGGAATCTTTAATAAACAGGATAATACGGGGAAATAACAACAGAAAACGCTGGAAAAACTCAGCAGGCCAGGCAGCATCCGTGGAGAGAGAAACCGAGTTAACGTTTCAGGTCGAAGAGCTTTCGTCAGAACTGGAAACAGCAGTTCTGACGAAGGGTCACAGACCTGAAACGTTAACTCTGTTTCTCTCTCCACGGATGCTGCCTGACCTGCTGAGTTTTTCCAGCGTTTTCAGTTGTTATTTCGGATTTCCAGCATCCGCAGTATTTTGCTGTGGTATCAGGATAACACGGGGCCTCAGTGTGGAACTCATGCCAAGAATCGCACTCCTTCGGCATTACGTCGAGGTGTCAAACCTAGATCGTGTGTTCATAGTCCCGGAGGGGGATTTGAACCCACAACCTTCATCACGACTGTAAAAGCGAGGGTGCAACCAACCGAGCCAATGTGACCCGATGCAGTCCCGCCTGGTGCATGACGCCAGCAATCAGTGAGTTAACCCGCTAAGAGGGGAAATGAAGTGAGATCATTTGTTTTGAAAATGATATTCAGGCAGCCTGTCTGAAACGTTCGCAGAGGAGTCAGAACAAGTCTGAGCTGGGCTGGGAGTGCTTCATGTTCAATCAGCAATCTGCTAATATCTGCCATTCCCTTTTCTTTGCTTTCTTCTGCCTCGGAGCTTCATTAGAGAGGAAGGCTGACAGGGTTGGAGAGCAAAGTGTTTGTCTGCATGTTGCCCAGCAGAGAGAATCCTGGCTGGAGATAAGGTGTGACATTAACAGCTTTACTGACAGTGTTCCAGCTTTGAAAGCAATGCTCCCTGCCACATAAATTCACAATCGCAGGCCTTTCCACGACCACCCCCCCCCCCCCACACCCTTTGCCCACAGCCTGTTTTCTCTCCTCTTGTCTCAGAAGTCCTGACTCCTTACAGTTTCACAGTCACTGGCACCTCAGCTAACCGGCCGTTTCATCTTGTATCAACCTAAGGAGTGAGCGTCAGCACTAGCAGTCTATTCCACCAGCGAGGGCACCACAGCCAAATCCAATCCTGGCCCCAGCCATTCCTCCACATGAGTTTACATTCTAGCAAGAGTCACTGGATAGCTATTGGAGTGGGAACCCGAGCTGCTTCACCGCCCCATCCCCTTTCCCCTCCCTAACCTGAATCCCACACCAAGAAATGCATTGACAGCCTGACAGCGATGGTTTGGCACTTGCACGGTTTGTCGGTGTAGCAGACTTGGCACCATCACCGTGATGACAGTGTCAGTGAACACCGGGTGCTTTACTCGTATATGTCAATGTGTGTGTGTGAGAGTGTGTGTGAGTGTGTGTGTGAGTGTCTGTGTGTGAGTGTGAGTGTGTGTGAGTGTGAGTGTGTGTGTGAGTGTGTGTGTATGAGTGTGAGTGTGTGTGTGAGTGACTGTGTGTGAGTGTGAGTGTGTGTGAGTGTGAGTGTGTGTGTGAGTGTGTGTGAGTGTGTGTGTGAGTGTCTGTGTGTGAGTGTGAGTGTGTGTGAGTGTGAGTGTGTGTGAGTGTGTGTGTGAGTGTCTGTGTGTGAGTGTGAGTGTGTGTGAGTGTGAGTGTGTGTGTGAGTGTGTGTGTGAGTGTGTGTTTGTGAGTGTGAGTGTGTGTGAGTGTGAGTGTGTGTGTGAGTGTGTGTGAGTGTGTGTGTGTGTGAGTGTGTGTGTGTGAGTGTGAGTGTGTGTGAGTGTGAGTGTGTGTG